>CAODLS010945371.1:0-43869 GCA_948243855.1 Flueggea neowawraea | reverse complement strand
TGGTTCGGTTCCCTGTTTTCTTTTTTTTTTCAAAATTTTGTTTTTAATCCTTTATTTTATCCCGTCAATTGATTTGTAAATTTTGTTATATTCAATAATTAACTCTAATACCAAAAATATATTTTATTCCAAAATTTTTTTAATAATTTTTAAACTAATTAACTATTCTATTAGTAATTACATCACATAATTTTAAACAAAATTAAAAAAAATCCATTACTACAAAATAAATATGAAAATATTAATTAAATGTAATAAAATAACTAAATAACTAAATTAAACTATAGTAAAAAAGTAGAAGAAATTTGAAAAATGTAATTGCATAAAATAACTTTAAGACATATAAAAAACGTAATTGCAATAATAAAATGTACAAATAATTAATAAGAGTAATTTATAGCAAAATGAATTTTTGAGAGAGTGAGAGTATAAAAGAGATTGAGAGAGAAGAAATAGTGTAAAATTGGTAAGAATGTGGTGGGGGTATTTATAGAGTTGAAAAAAATAAAAAAATAAAAAAAAAAAAGAAAATAACCGTCGGAATAGCCGGTTCAAACCGCGGGTTGAACCGACGGTTCAACGGTTTCTAAAAGGTGGAACCAGAACTTAAACTGTAACCCTCCGGTTTTGGTCTACTGGTTCTGGTTCTGATTCGGTTCCAGTTTTAATCGGTCCAATTTCGGTTCGGTTTGCCCGTTTCGGTTCCAAATTTACAACTCTAGTGTTAAGGCACCTTAATACAAGCCGATTATCTTCGAAACTCATTTTTGCGTAATGATGATTGTGCTTTGAATAACTTAATCTCATTTTAGGAACTAGAAAATTAAAAACCATATCTTTTCTTTCGAAAAATTAGAATAAAGGCTAAAAATAAAGTTTGCTGGATGCCAAAAAACAAGTTTGCTGCTCAAAAGGATCAAAAAATAGCGCTTACCTTCTTTCTTTGGAAGTATTCATCAAGCAAACACGATAATGGTGGTAATACTGATCATAGATTCACAAAACTCAGAGAACAAAGAAAAAAAAAAGAGGCAGACCAAGTTCTAAAGATTATAAAACAAAACAATAAATACAATCCGGTTCAATAAATATTTATTGGTTTCGTCCAATACTAACTTGATCGGCAATATAGATTGTGACAAATGTAAATAGACATGATTAAAGACACAGTTACAGAAAAAATATATCAGCGTAAATGAAGAAAACCCTAAAAAAAACACTAAATTATAGAGCTGCTATTGTATAAAAGAAATTACAACTTAATTACATGGTGATTAAGTCTATCACAGAAACAAAAGTAGTTTTTTTCCCACATTATCATTATTTTTTGCAAGAAAGACTCGTATCAATCTTGAGGCAACTACGATAATTATAGGTCTGCTCAACAAATGTTAACAAAACTGCGACAAACACCTGGTGAAACAGACAACAAACTGGAATCCAGTTCGTTTTGATCAATTAGAACGGTCACAAAAAGAAGAAGGGGATTATCTCTGCCAACATTGAACACAATCTCAGAACATTTTTTGGTTTATCTATTCTATTAAGACTGGTCACATTTATAAACTGAGGAAATTTTTTGTGTGTAGTGCAGGTACGACAGCTGCCAACTTCATTCAGATGTTAAAATTGTTGCTTAGAAAGGTCATTGCATGTTTCATATCATTCTGTCAGGTGTCCAGGCCGGCTGAACGTAATGTGACTGCAGTTAACCTATGCATTTTAAAATATGTTTGGGTTAGCATTTTTTTTTTGTTTTGTACTCCAGTTTTGTTAATATATGATCAATATTATTTACCTGAATTTATATATTAAAATTTGAAAATATAAAATCAACTCTTTTTTTAATAAGTCAATTTTTTTTTTCAGTTCTCCCATCTTTTTCCTGATTATTTAATTATCTTCTTCATTTTTATCTTCTTCCCACAATTGAAAATTGGAATTGCTTTGCTCTATATTTCATTTTGTATTAAAAATCGAAGGGGGAGTGAGGACTAGCTACGAATTAATCTAAAGCTGTGCAATTTAACTACGTTTGGCAATTGCAGGTTTCCACCTCTTTTGTATGAAGCAGGATCAGATAGGATCGAATGGGGTTATCTCAGGACATTCAAGTTCTAAGTTAGATCTGGCTACTGCTTGCAATGTGCTAACCGTCAGGTTTCAGAAGATTCTTCCTGAAAATATTTTGGACGCAAGGTGTACTTTGTATTCATAACAATATTGCTGTAATTAAGTCTACTTTTGTAAAAGAAACTCATCTGCAATTGATTAAAAAAATAAAATTTATTTATGAGAGGAGGATTAAGTCTTTTCTATTGACTAAGATTTTCAGTCGGATAAGCTGAAGCTTTAAGCTTGAAGGAAGCATTATCTCGGATCATTAAATATTCCTCTGGGTAATGCTGCTTTGAGCTGGATTCCAAGATTGTTGTGGATTCGGTTCACTCTCATGGCCAAGACCGGACCGAGTATGGCAGTATCATAGAGGACTGCTGTGAACTTCTTAGACTTGGAGAAAATTTCTCAGTCTGTTTTGTTAGGCAGAAAGCCAATGAGGTGGCTCATTCTATTGCACCAGCCCTTTGTTCCCATGCTTGCTCCATTGTTTTTCATGAACCTCCTCAGTTTTTGGCGCATTCTTTGATGTTTGATTTGATCAGTGATTAATAAAGTTTCCTTTATTTTCAAAAAAAAAATTCTCACTCAAGATGAGCTTTGACTCAAAATCATGTGCTTATTAATCAAAATCCTCTATTTTTATTGACCATACTCCTCTGCTTTGTTGATGGAAATGGAAATCCTCCTTCCATCAAGAAATGAAATTTGCACTAGCCGATACTCTCATTCACCTTCTCTAGAACCTTCAACTTGAAGTCCCTCCGCTCTCACTTCCTTTTCCTTCCTCGTCCAATCATGCCTCCGGCACTCGTTTTATGCCCAACCCCCTAAAAAGCCCTTTACAAGGTTTAAATACAGAAACCCCCTCTATCTTTTGTTCAATTGTAACGCATATCACTCCCCCTTCTCTTCATTCAAAACACCAACGTCGTGAATCTCTCTCTAGAATCAACATCTCTTTCGTGTCGTTGTTCATTCCCTTCTGTCCCTTCGCTGTTCATGTCGCATCTCTGTCTCTAATCACAGGTTGCATCGCTCTCTGTCTCTCTCGTATCACATCGATCTCTCTCACATTTCTCTCTCAACGTGTAGGTTTTTAAGGAATCGAAAGGTTGGTGTCGTAGATCTTTTATGAGTCAAATCGAGAGTAGTAGTGGGAGAGGCAATGGCGTGGAGAAGATAGACACGAAAGAAGAAAGAAAGAGGTGTAAGAGATAATGCAAAAAATGAAACCAAATATATGGAGAGAGGGGACAAGACTGTTTTTGTGAAATATTTGTTCATGGGAGTCATTGTAAATAAAACAACAATAGTTCCAGGCTTGAGAATATGAAAGTTGAAGATGAATACTGTGTATTTTTCTCAAACTTTTTCACGGCCAACAAGACTCTAACTACAGCCTTGCTTGGTTAGGGGCAAGACGTCACGACCCGTTTTCGAACTATGACAAGTGTACGAAATGAACCGTTTAAGAGAGTCCGGCTCATCTCGTACAAGCCTCAGAGAGACAGACGTAATACTACCCAAATCATTTCTTAAATATTTTAATAAAGGGGTTAAACAAAATATTCATTTTTATAGTTAAAATGAAGTATATAAATATCAAAATAATTGTAATAATATTTTAAAATAAATATTGTTATCAAAATATTCAAATACAACTATAACCCACATGTACCCGGTATGAAGTATCTAACCAAAACATATAAACCAGTGCCTGATCAAAAGGGCGACCACTATCTAATGGAACTCCTCACCGAATATCTGGATGTCAAAGAGTCACCTAAAAGATAGTAATAAAAATAAACAGAGAAAAGAAAGTGGGTAAGAACTCATTGAGGGATAATACTCCAGAACGCCTCATATGTGCCTCATAAAGACTGTTTTGAAAACAGTTCAAAATACCACATGCATGTATAAATAAATTTATACATACATATACACACTAATAGATAATAGCGTTTAAAACCATTTCGAAAATGTTTGCAATCAAAGCACACAACATGCACGAAAACGTCGTGATCATAATCATAATAGTACCAATTTCAAAATCATAGTATACGTAATATGGGACAAAAGCAAAGCTGTGCATATAACACCAAAGTCAAAGGTAATGTGATATGATCCAACATCCAAAGTGTATAATAATCGTGATCTCTACCACTAATCAATAACAAATCATGTACCGGGCCGGGACACACGGCTACCGATGGCCTTAGTAGCTGGACTCCATAAAACATTGGTACACCAATGGCTACTTCTACCCCGTAGCATAGGTGTCTCATATCATAAGCAAAATCATGCTAATATAGTACGAAAGCAAAGGCATGCATATCAGAAGTTCAAAAACAGAGAATAATTATATTCTCAAAAATCATAATCATAACTCAAATCAGTAGACGTGCAGCGCAACATCAAATTCCAGCGAGTATAAATATTTCCAAAATACTTGTATAAGCAAATATATAATAGGTTTCAGATACAAAACTGAATTCAGAACAAAACAAATTTTCTTCCAAAACAAAACAAAGAATATCAAAAGCTGAGTACTGATCATTAAAGATCACACAATCAGTTTATTAATTTTGTGAATCCTCAGATTAATCTATTTTCAGAAATATGTACAGCACAACAAAAACAAACAATAGGAGTTTCGAGACACAGTCTATGTGTCTAAAGCTGTCATCCACTCACCTGGACGCCGAGCAAATGCTCCGGATCATGGTGCACTGGTGAATGATTGGTCTCATTGGAAACCAAACAGAACTGGAACATACATATCAGAAACAAATCAAAATATAGTATTGTGGTTGTACCGAAATATGTGCACATTCATATGCAGACTCAAACGCTCAAAGAAATCCCAAAAATCTATTTCGGGCCAAAGTCTAACATAATGATTCAAAAATATGACTCAATGTAAAATTACACTCTAGTCCCCGAGACTTTGAAAAATTACCAACTAGTCCCCAAAATATTCCAAATTTAATGCTAAGTCCATAGTAGTTTAATGATCACTAATTAATCTTCAAAATTCCAAAGATATATAATTTAACCCTCTAAATATACAAAATATCATTTAGTCCCTAAAATGCCTAATATTATTGTTGGTCCTATAATGGCAAATTACTCAAATAGTCCAAATTTAAGTCAACGGATAGAAATCAAATCCAAACACCCACATTAGTCAACCTCAACCTCCTGAACATGAATCCATCATTCTTTTCAAGAATCAAACTCAAAATCTCCAAGAAATTTCAAATAGAAATTTGGATTTCTATGAAACCTAGAACAAACAACTTCAAATCTTCAAACAATTTCAATAGAAATTTGGATTTCTATGCCCAATATTAATGTATTTTTAATTTTAATGTATTGTTTATTTTAATGAATTATTTTTATTTGAATGAATACTTTTTATTTTAATGAATTTGGGTAGAAAGTATTAAATGAAGTAGTAGATAAAAGTTAGGGGATTAAAATAAAATTGTGTTTAATGAAAAGCTAAGTAGGCATCCCGCGAGACTCTTAAAGTAGCCACTGGATTACGGATGAAAAAGCTGAAGAGCTAGAAACTGAGGACTTTAATAAAATAATAATAAAAACGTTGAGTAGACGTCCTGCGGGACGACTTCAGGGACTCTGGGTTACAAGCAGCCTTAGAGATAGAGACAACGTCGACAGTGATTGAAAATAGCAATAGAGACAGAGCGACGGAACAGGGAGAACATTGATGGTGATAGAGAGTGGGATGAGAGAGAAAGAGCGTTGAGAGAGAGGGCCTAAAGAGAGAGAAGAAGTGACTAGATTACGAGAGCAGGAGTCGTCGATTGATTAGATTGAGAGAGAGGTTGATTTTAGGGATTCATCAGAATTGGAAAAGTTGTAGTGTGGTGACATGGCATTTTAAGTGACATGGCATGTATAATTGAATGACATGGCAGATTTGTTAGTGCCACATCATCTGATTTTAATTTCACACGCGCCTTTAAGCACTTGAAGTGACGTGTTTCGCCAGCTCACTGTGGCATCATCACATGTGTTGTTAAACGATCATGTTTTTGAAATTTGAGGGGTAAAATGATGTGGCTTTTACAAGTTGAGGAGGGTTCATAAGCAGTCGCAAAGTTCAATACAAGTTCAGGGGGTTCACATGTATTAGGCCCACATGCGCGCACGCACACGCACGAGCACACACGCACACACCGGCATGAACACAAGCGCACACACGCACACACATTAATGTAAAGCAGAATACATTCACACACACACATTAATATAAAGCAAAATGCATTCACTGATTTTATGACATTTGCCAATCTAACTGAATGACATTTGACAGCTTATATTGTATTTTGTAAATGCAGATGATTTTGTGAATGACATTATATATAGAAACAAAAGTAGCTGCTGATTTTTTCACATAGATTTATATATAGAAACAAATTAATCTAATCTCTGAATTCAAAAATTGAACCAGAAATTGATAAATAACTAATAATTTACAATCACCATTATAGAAACAACCACACTTTTAGAGGATTGAAACGTATTCAATATTAGATACCTGCAATGTCACGACCCGTTTTCAGACCATGACAGCATATTCAATAACAAACTGGTTATGGGAGCTCGGCCCATCTCACACAAGGCTTAGAGAATCAAAAATGCTACCCATTAAATTATCAAAACATATATATAAACGTTGATGGTAAAACATGTGTATATATATAATAAATATCAAAATGAAATATCAGTGAAATCAAATATAAAGAATATAAAATATATCAGAGAAATCAAAAGGAAAAATAGGAAAAATCCAGTAACCCAACAACATCTCGATACAGAGCTCTAAAACAAAAGAAGAAGTCCAACCAAAAGGGCGTCACTGACCAATATACAATGCCTCACTGAGCAAGACGTTAAACGGTTGCCTAGTCAAAAGTCAATCTGCATACAAAGTAAATATAGACAAAGAAAAACAAACGGGGGTTAGGGCTTAGTGAGGAATGACACTCCAGAGTGTCTCAAACGTGTCTCACAAAGACTGATTTGAAAATAGTTTAAAATACCACATGCAGGTATAACAAAGAGTACATATATATACACACTACATAAGTAGTAAGGTTTCCGAAAATATTTCGAAAACGTTCGCAAACAAAGCAAATAGCACGTATGAAAACATTTGTAATACTAGTTATAATACCAAAACAGAGTCAGAGTATACTAGCGATAGGGGAACCAGAAACAGAGATATAACAAGTGTGGACTCCGCCATCACCCAAGTGCAAAGTATACGTGGACTACGCCACAAATCAAATCATGCATCGGGCCAAAACAACATGGCTATCAACACTCCCTGATAGCTGGGGCTTCATCAAAGCATTGGTATACCAAAGGCTATGTACCACGTAGCATAGGCGTCCTTATATCAAAAACAAATCATAATAATTATATATACAAAAGCAAGGCATGCAAGCCAGAGTCAAAAACAGAGAGAATATATATATACCATAAATCGAGTTTCATAAACAAAGACTGATTATTAATTCACATAACCAGTTTATTATTTAGGTCAATCCTCAGATTAGTCCAATTACAAAAAAAATATAAGCCAAGCACAACAAAAACAAATACAGTTTTGAGACATAGTCTATGTGTCTGAAGCTAACATTCACTCACCTGATAGTCTAAGCTATAGCAGTCAGACACCATTGGTTGGCGGATGATCTCGCTGGCACGGACACGAAGCTGAAACAAAGATATTGGAAACAAAGTATATTAGAAACAAACAATGAATGACATTGGTAATGTGGTTGTACCAAAATGCGTCCACATGCAAATACAAACTCAACATGCAAACAACGCCCGAAATCCCCTTTCAGTCGATGATACGTCGGTAATAACCCAAAGATCGGAATCTATGTAAAATTATGATTTGATCCCCGACTTTTAAAAAATTACATTTTAGTCCCCGAGACCTCATAAAATTACAAACTAGTTCTCAAAGCTCTCAAAATTGCAAACAAGTCCCCCCAACTCTTAGAATTTGCAAAATATCAAAAAATGACATATTTGGTCCCTTAGAACCTTGATAACTCGAGTTAGCATGAAGCCCAATTCGAGTTATTCAGACTTCAGATTACTCGAGTTAGATGAATGCCTAACTCGAGTTATCCAAGCCTCGGCTTACTCGAGTTATCCATTTGGTCAACTCGAGTAAGTCATCTTTTCAGAATTCCCAAAACTCGATCCAACTTGATTTCACTGATAAAAATTCCAACCAAACACCCACATTAACTCCAAACAATTTCCTGAACATGAAACTAAGGTTCAAACAACCAAACAACTCGTAACTATCCAAAATCGACCTAAACTGAAATGATCTAACCCATTTATGATCATTCATAATTTTGGTGATTTAAGGCCAACTCTAGATGTTTTTAGACTCTCAAAGTCACGATCTAACAACCCCAAACAACCATTTCAACGGAGACATCAAGATCTAACCGTATGAACATGCACTCAAAACCTAACATGCATATATTGCAAAAAAAATGAAAAATTGAAGAAATGCAAGGGTTTAAAAACATAATCTTACCTCTGAGATGATGTAGAACTAAAGAGAAGCAACTGAAATGCAATCTGGACGAGTTTGGAAAGTTTGAAAGTGAGAGAATCGAATAAAGTCAAATGAGTCGGGTAGGGGGTATTTATAGAATTTAGGTTCGAACGTGCTCTAGCTCGAGTTACACACTCTCTTACTCGAGTTATCCCTTCCCAGATTGTTCTGGGTTCATGGATTACTCGAGTTATCCAACAGCTTACTCGAGTAATCTAGACCCTATATAACTTGAGTTACATAAATCACTAAATCGAGTTATCTGACCCTTACATAACTCGAGTTTTCACTCTTGAAACTCCAAAAACAAATTAACACATAAAGCTAGAGATCCAATCGAAGATCTACAAAAACTCTATCGGAAAGAGCGAGATATTACATGCGAGAAAAGGAATCAAATAAGAAATTGTCCAAACAATCATCTGTGACAATGAAAGCAACTTGAGCAAATCCACGAAAAATGTTGTATACAACGAGGTTTTTTGAAATTTATAGTTGGAATATGAATGATGCATAATTTTTTTGCAATAAAAAAGTCAATATGTTTATTACTGAAGCAAAAAAATGTCGCATTTAAATAAACAATCAAGATAATAGTTATATCCTAATTAATGAGGTGATTTAATTGTCTGTAGATCACAGTTTCAAAGTTTGTACATGCAATACAACTGATGCATACATTTAATCTTAAAAAAATATCAATATATTCATTACATCAACAAAAAAATACCTCACTATAATTTTATTTCTATATTTAAATATAATATTAAATAACCCACCGCATAGTGCGGGTCTCTAACTAGTACACATATAAAGTTAATTAACGTCTACTACATACTGATTAGTGAGTGAAAAATTGGAATTGGGTCAATTTGATTAAATAGGAGTGAAAGAAAATAAAATTCTTGTGTGTGTAAGCGCATAATTAATAGATGTCAGTGCTATATTATCAAGGTGTAGCTATTGACTGCTTTAGCTCAAGTATTTGTTTTTTTTTTAATTGGAAAGAGATTTGTGGTTTCATTGATAACTAACCCAGTTGATCAGCATCTAAGTGCATCAACAGTAATATAGAACCCAACTGAAGTATGTAATTTCAGAAGGTGATTGGAACTCGGCAGGTAGGCACGAACAATAAGGCAAGACAGTGGTTAGGACTCGGGCCATAGACTATCCCAGCAAATACAAAGCTAGAAACTACTCCTACCTCACTACAAGCCAGAAGAAACAAACCAATAAGATCAATATATAGACACTAACAAACCGTGAAACAACACCTACAGATAAAGAAGCACAAAGTCCATATGAATGGCATTCAACAAATCTCGAACAAACAGGCCAGATGTTGACCTCCAGCCGTCAAAACCATTCAATAGCGAAGTTAAAATTTTCACTAAGCAGGTACTGAGTATATGAGAATTTATAACCAAAAAAAACTGGAGATAATATATAATATTAAAATAGAAGAAATTAAGCTTGTAAAATTAAATAAAATATTTAAATATATATATTATTTATATAACCATATATAGACATTTGAACCGATACAAATAAGAATTATTCTCAAATTTATACGAAATGATATTAGAGCTTAATACTCAAACATGATTAATTAGATTTTATGTACCCAATAATCTTCATGAAGTCAATTATTTGAAATATCATAAAGATAGAAAAATAAAATAAATAGTAACAATAAATTAAATAAAAAATATTTACCTAAAGTTGTTATAGAATAAATAAGTTATAAAAGATTACAAGACGAAAATGAAACATATTGGGTGGTTACGTTATAAATAAATATACAAGACTAAACTAAGATTTCATAAAACTTCAACCACTAAAAGCATAATTAGAAGGACTAATTTATTGTTTATAAAAGTACAAAGACTAAATTGCTAATTTAAAAATAATGAAGGGAGAAAGCAGGGGCTTGAGCTCCTGTTTGTCCTAAGGCAACTCCGTCCATGAAACCATCCTTCCCATAGCTCCAAAATAGCATGACTAGTGCCAAAACGATTTGATAAAAATTTGTAATAAATTATGTCACATGTCATGATTAACCCTGATTCTTAATTATCCCATATCAGATACGTTTCTATCTGAAATAGAAGGATTAGGGATTTAATTGTCCTAAATAGAAGGATAAACTATTCCAATAACACAAATACCATTTCTTTCCACTATTAATTTCTCTCTCTTCTCTCTCCCTCAAAATCTCATTAAACTCTTTGTCCTCCTTAAGTGTCAAAATCTCTCTCTCTCTCTCTCTCTCTCTCTCTCTAGTCTCCTATCTTCCTCTCCTCTTCTCTATCTTTCTCTCTCTCTCCTTTCTTTCTCTTCATTTTTGCCACCTTTGTTCTCTTCTTCTCTGCTGCCTCATCTCCTCTACTCGTCGTCGTCTGCTACACCTTTCTTCTTTTTTTCTCCACCGCCTCATCTCCTTTGCTCGACGAAGACGAAGACGATGCGGGGACGAGGTTGACTGCAGTTCGGATGAGGCGGCACATGACAATGACAGAGTCCTTGCAGGCGGGATAAAGTTGCGGACGGCAAAGACGATACGAGAACAAGGTGGCGACAGGAAAGACACTGAGAAGACGAGACAACGACGACTGGAAGAGAGAGAAGCAAATCTTGATCTCGAACATAAGGTTGCCACCATTCGGCATTCGCCTCGTCGTTCCGAATCGCCTCCGTGCTTGTTGTTCGCCGTCCAGGTTTTGGATTTTGCAGGTGTGTAGCAGCGGTGAACAGAGGAAGATGGCAAATCCGACGACGACGCAAGAACGATATGTAGCGGCGCACAGTAAAGGCCGCTAGGAAGACCCAGCTGCTTGAAGGTGTGTTGTTGTATGAAAATTACGTTTAGTCCTTGAAATTGTTTTTTTTTTATGTAATTGTTAACTAGTCATTTAGTTTGTTGTATATATTTTTGGTAGACATTTGAACAGCTTTGAAGAAGACTTTTGTAAACCAAATTACTTACTAAAACTCGATTTAAGATGAAGCCTTGCCTTAGCGATACGTTCTAAGGTCGAGTTCATGGAGTAGGGAGGATTTAAATAGTATAGATTATCTCAATAAAGACCCCACTAGTCGAAAAAAATAAGTTGATTTATAAATTAATTAAATTTGAATAATAAAAAATTTAGCTCACTAGGCTCATGAACAAGTTCGAACATAACACACAATAATCATAAAATCATTATTTGACTCATCAATATACACATCCATCATCTGTAAAAATTATTTTTTTGGGTAATTTATATAAAAAAATTATATACATATTGGATTAATTTTGTTGCTAAAGTTGCAAAAGAGCTAGATTGTTGAACTTATAAATTATTCTTTAATTTGTAAGTGTAATTTGAACAAATCAAAATATTATTAAACTTGACTAATCTATATAATATATAAAAGCTAAATATACTTTTATAATAATCTGACATTTGGCAAGTTATTATTTGTTATTTGTCATTTTAATTGCATGACATATGACAATTCTCACTAAAATATTCAATATTTTGGTCAATATTCACTTCTTTTATTTAGAAAGAAAACAAACAAATATGAAAATAAATCTTATAAGAATTTTGATATTAATTTTTATATTTTTATAATTTTTTAATTTGAAACAACTTTTATTATAGTCTCAAATATTTATAAAAAAATAGAGTCATGGTATCGGGGGAGAACATATGAGACTAAAACTAGTTCAGTAAATATGATAAACTCAAATTAGACATGTAAATTTTGAACCTGAACCGGCAAACCGAACTGGAACCGGATCGGTCAAAACCGGAACCTAACCGGAATTGGAACAGGCCAACCAAAACCCGACGGTTATAGTTTAGGTTTCGGTTCTATCCTTTTAAAAACCGTCGATCTGAAACCTCAATTGAATTAATTGTGCTACATGTCTCAAATAAAATTCAGATTTTGACAAAAAGAATCCAAAATTTTGTAATTAGTTAAATAACATATTTTTAATTTTAAGTCTTTTATATACTATTTTTTAAATTTAGAGTCTCAAAAACGCTAGATGAATTCAAATAAAAGGCAGTTTTTTGTATTATTTTTTACTTTTTTTCTCTCTCTCTTTGGTTTCTCTCTCCTAGTCTCTCTCTCTTCCCCAAGCAAACCCTAGCAGCTCACCTCTGTCTCTCTCACCTCTCCTATCTCCATCATCTCTCTTCCTCTCTCCCTTTCACTCTCCCCAAACCCTAGCCACCCTCTACCTCTCTTTTGTCGCCATCCGCCCTTCTTCTCTTGGCTTCGATCTCAGCTGTCTTCTCTTATCCTCTCATCCCGTCTGCACTCTGCTTCCTTCTCATTTTTCTTTCTTTCTTCTCAGGTCGATCGCCTCTGTTCGTTTGGCTTGCCTTCTCTCATCGTTCTCCATCCGTTGCTTCTCTCTCTTTGAGTTTTTTCTCTGTCCATTGTCGCACTCTCTCTCATCTAGTCCATCTTCGTCCCTTCTCTCCTCTGCCTCATTCTCTCTCTTTGTTGATCTCCATCTCGATCTTTCTCTTTCTTCTCATGTCTTGTTCTCCTCTTCGTCGTTGTGGCTTTGTCTTCGTCGATTTGGAAGTATGACAGTGAAGGCATGATGGTGAATGAATGGGGGGCGACAACTAGGGTTGGAAAAACCCTAGTTGTTGCTTCTTGTTCCAATTTTAAGGAATTTACATAAACTCCATAAGCTTTAAGATTTCCAAAAAAGTGCTCTTTTTTATTATTGTGTAATTTGAAAAATCACTTATGAAACACAATTTGTGCATTTTAATTTTGTTGAATTTGGTTGATTTTTGTTGAGTTTGATTATTTTTTGCAGGGGTGATTTCATTTGGAGATCTTCATAGACTTTTGGAGACTTTTGAAGATTAAATTAATTATCATTAAATACAGTAAAATTTGTAAAAATATATACAAATAATTGAGTTTAATTTAAAAAATATATATTACACAGAAAATTTGTTGAATCAATTTTTTTTGCAAAAAAATTGTGCGAATTGAATACTTTTGGAGACCTTATGAATTAAAACAAACTTATTATAAAAAAATCAGAAAAATCTCTTTTGAGGACTTTTGAAAACATTTTAAAAACTTTTAGATATCTCTTTTTAGATACTTTTGAAGACTTTCAGAGATATTTTGAAAAATTATATAATTTTTTTTATTGAACTTCATTTTTCCCAGAAAAAATTAATTTTTCATGAAAATATCGCGATTTTTTGTAAATTTTACATTTTTCAAAAGAATTTTATTTTTTTGGTATTTTTAAAAATTAGTATTATTAGAAGATATTTTTTAAAATCAATATTTCATTTTATCCCATCTCAATTCCCAGATATTTTTTAAGCCGAGCCGGACGCCAAACGAAACCCCAAATCACATTCCAATACTTCTTTTCACCTCCGCTCGTTCGTTTCACTCATCTCACACAGATCCCACCCACTCACAAACTCGCCAACACTCTTCCCCTCACGCGCCATATCGCCAATTCAATTCAATCCAATCCCACAGCGTTTCATCCTGTCACAACCATGACAGTCACCTTCTTTTGATGCGGACGAAAACTAGGGTTTCGCTTTCTTGTTAATTTTGAGGGTTTCTCATGAAGAGCCGGTCGCACCGTCCCCAGAGCCACGACGTCGCTGCCGTAGCGGCTGCGGACGACTGGGTGGACGGATCATGGACGGTAGATTGCGTGTGCGGAGTGAATTTCGACGATGGAGAAGAGATGGTGAATTGCGACGAGTGTGGCGTCTGGGTTCACACACGCTGCTCCCGGTATGTAAAAGGCGACGAATTGTTTACTTGTGATAAATGCAAAGGAAAGAACAATAGATATAATAACCATAATAGTAATATTAATGATAGTGAAGAGACAGAAGTGGCACAATTGCTCGTTGAATTGCCGACAAAAACTATTAGGTTAGAGGGTAGTTATAATAACGCTGCCGCAGGGGGAAATTGCCCTCCTCCTCGCGGCGGCAGGGCTGTTAGGCTTTGGACTGATAGGCCAATGGAGGATAGAGTTCATGTGCAGGGGATTCCGGGTGATGATCCGGCTTTGTTTATAGGGTTGTCGTCTATTTTCATGCCGGAGTTGTGGAAGTGCAACGGGTATGTGCCCAAGAAGTTCAATTTTCTGTATAGGGAGTTTCCATGTTGGGATGATGACGAAGACAAGAAGGATGAGGTTAAGAATGAGGAGGAAAATGAAAATAATATTATGGATAAAGGTGCTGGGGTTTTGTTTTCGTTGTCCAAGGATAGTGTGGCATTGGTTGATCAGAGGGTGTATTCGAAAGATGTGAAAAAGTGGGAAGACGAGGGTAGAGATGGTAGGTGGTCTCAGATTGGGGTCAAGAAGGAGAGAAGTTTACTTCAGCGTTTTGTGATTCATACGGGAAAACGTAAGAAGGAAGATTTGGGATTGTTTAAAGATCAGAGTGGAAAGAAGAAATCTAGGAATTCGGAAAAAGAGATGGATGTCAAGAAGAGGGTTTCACATATTTCTAAAACAGGTGATTTCATTTACTTTGTGGAAGCTTTGTTGCTTATTGCATTTTATTTATTTTTGTTGTAAAAAATGTGTCATACTTTGTATTGCTGGATGTTTCATAAAGTTTCTTTTTATTAATCGTTGTGCTTATATAATAGCATGAAAATTTAGAGGTCATGCACATATTGTAGTAGTAGTAGAAGACATGATCTTGTTGACTCGAATTCTTTTTGTTTTGTTTTTTTATTCTTATTACTAGCATTTACATCCACCAGTGATGCAAAACCATTGGAATTTTATGAGGACAGACATACGAGGAACTTCAAGAATGATACTCAGAGTACTAAGAACAACTGTATGAGAGATCCTGTGACTCAAGAACAAGAGGCAGATGGTAATGTTATTGGCAATGGTGTTGAAAGGCACAAGAACGATGCAGCAACAGTTGGGCACTTTGCCCAAGCCTCATCAACTGGAGCTCCAGAGAATGAGGAGAAGGCTGGCCTTGGAATTCCCGCCACAGTTGTCAATTCTACCAAAGTTGAGACTGGACTTGCAACAGAATTCATGGCGAAAAGGAGGTATGTTTAGTTATGCCATGAATGGAAATTGTTTTGCTATTGAACTGCGTTCTTTTTATTTATATCCTTTTGAGTACTTGTTGCGGTAACTTTTAAGCTATGTCTACTGAAAATATTTTCACACAACGGGCCAACCACTATCTTTGAATTGGCAAATATGAAAAAGAAAAAGCTTCTTCAGTCTACCATCTTCATGACTTGAATAAGATATTGTTATTTAAGCTGTTCTTGATATTTAAGATATTGTTACTTTTGTGATGTAGAAGGTTAGGTCAATTAGGATCACAACAATTAGGCTTGAATTGGTTAGATTGTGACTGGAACAAATAAAATTTAGGGTTTTTAAACAACCACTGTAAAATTCGTTTATTGGGGGAAATAATGAAAGTTGCGAGAAAAGTTTCTGACTATTTATACTAACTAAGAAATCCAAATCCTTGTAGGAAAAGAAATCCTAACCAGAATAGGCAACTAAATACATAATAGAAAATAAAACAAAACTAGATATTTTCTATTCTGGAAAGGAATGCTCCTGCATCATTTTGCAACTAAGTGTTTAACAGATTTGTATCTTGAACTTGAAGACTAATTGTTTAAGAGATTTATGTCTTGAACTTGAAGATTAATCTCCTGAGGATGAAAAATTTGGGATCTTATAGGAATCATGCCTCTTATACTAAGACACTAATGAACCATGTTTATTCACATCTAAGATACTGTAGTTTTATGCCCTAAATTCATATCCAATGAGATGAAATTTTCAATGAAAAGTTATCAATACTTTTTGCAGACTCTATAGGAAACTTTTAGCAAGTTTCGTTTGAAGGATATAATTGTTGTATTTAAGCTTGATACCTTGAAAATTGAGTATGTCATTGAAGCAATGGGTTAATTTGAGTAGCACCTTTAATAATATTGTGTTTACTTCTATCTCGCACTTGTTATTTGTGTTTACACTATGTTTACTATTGAATTTTGAGAAGTTCTGATATCCATGGATTATACATGGGGAATGGGTAATATATGCGACATGAAATTTACAAGTCAAAAGTTGAAATTTGCATTTTTATGTGTACGTGCTGAACCTCTTTTGGTTATAGAAATTTCAAGATTCCGTTCCTGTTTTAGTTTATTTTACTCTGTTTCTAGTTTGTATTATATGGATAACTTGTCCTGAAGTACCGAGTTTATCGGCTTTCAAACAAGCCAATGGAAAGTGGATAGGGCTGTATCGACTTGATCTGTTGGGAACTTACTGGCAAAAAATACAAGGCCTACGCTTTCACATGTAGAAAAGATATGTTAGGTCCTTTTGGTGGAAAAATAGCAACTCTGATTATATTTTTTGTGGGA
This sequence comes from Flueggea neowawraea, assembly GCA_948243855.1. NCBI lineage: Eukaryota > Viridiplantae > Streptophyta > Magnoliopsida > Malpighiales > Phyllanthaceae > Flueggea > Flueggea neowawraea. The sequence continues at coordinate 26,678 of CAODLS010945371.1, read as the reverse complement.
ATACTTTACTTAAAAAGTGAGCCAACCTCTTGGTTTGGAAACTGTTTAGTATCATTATTAGAATATACTTTTTTACTTCGTGGTCTCAAAGATGACTTTGCCTATATCTGCTTTAGGGAAATGGGATGGATGATGGGAACCCAGTTGATAATGCGGAGGAATTTACTGGAATTGACGTCAAGCCTTCTATTGATACTGTGGCTGGTGCTGCTGAGGTAGCAAAGAACAACCCGAGTGCTGATGATGGTGATACTTCTTTGAGTTCATCCCTGCCTAGAGTAGAAAGGGATAATAATGATTCTGGTGGTTTGAATTGTCAATCTTCTCTTTGTGATGGAAAAGCTGCAGGGAAAACCAATGATAATGTGTCTGAAAAGTCTAACATAACTGATACTAAAATAGGCAGTTCACCATATAGAGAGCATAAGCCACAAGAAGTGGTCAGAACTTTAGATGCAATCAGCAAATGTCATGCTGGTAAAGCAGATATATCAACTGGAGGCCTTAAACAAGAGGGTTCTGAACTTGTAGCAGCAACACAGAAATGTCCAGAGCTTAAACATGGTTCAGTTTTAACTGAAGACCTGTCAAAATCAGGTGAAACCATCTCAGATTCTCCTGCATTAGCCACTCAGCATAAGAGCGTTCTGTCCATTGGGAAATCATCTTCTGCACCATCAACTGACATAATCACTAAATCTTCTGTTCCTGAAATAAGATCAGCCGATACCTTGAATGCTAATACTGATACCAAACAACGAGCTATGTCTGAGAGCACTTCTAGCATTAAGAAGGATCGAGCTGGCAGTGACTCAGTCAAGGATGCTGAGAGGAATGAATTCTCTAGAAAGATGCTTAAAGAACGTCCAAAATCCTGTGTGAATTCTGTTCTATAATCATCAAACTCCAGCAGGATTTCACATACTTATGCCTGCAAGAGAACCAGTTCAGATACTAAAGATCTCCCCAATTATTTATCTTCTAAGCAATCTTTGGCACAGACTTCTCCTGAGAACACTGGTTCACAGCAGCATGATGCTTCTCATGCCCAAGATAAAGCTGCAACCTCTGGTTTACCCCTGAGAGGTGAGAAGTTCAATCAGTCTAGTGGACTGTCGTCGTCTAAATCATCGATAAATCCTCATTTGCCTACTAGTTCACCTGCAGCTCTTAGTGATGAAGAGGTACAACTGGAATTTCTCAATTTAGTGTATGTTTGGATTTCATTTGTTTTCTTCTATTTTGTTTACCTCTGGGTGTTTGCTTCTGCAGCTCGCTTTGCTATTGCATCAGGAATTGAATAGTTCTCCAAGGGTTCCCAGGGTCCCACGTGTCCGTCAAGCAGGCAGCTTACCACAGTTGACTTCTCCAACTGCAACAAGCATGCTTATGAAGCGTACATCCAGTTCTGGAGGAAAAGACTATTATGGCTCGGTAAGATGAGGGATTAATATATTTCCACAAATAAGATGAGAAATTTAGGGTATCGTTTTATTGTTCTACTTAGGTCTAAGAGTTTGATAGTTGAAAGTTTCCTGCATCTGATATTATCTCAGGTTTCCAGAAGGAAAAGCAATGATTCATCAAAAGATGGGTTTCGTCGTTCACACAATCTTGATAATGAACCCAAAAGGACTGAAAAGACGACATCTTCTCCTGATCAGAGGAAACGTGATACTGGATTTACAACTGATGGGATGTCCAAGAGAGAAGATAATGGTTCTCCTGCAGCGCTAAATTCAATAAAAAAGAATGTCACTCTGCCTCCTACCTCCACGTCTACTGCAAACAGTGGCCCATCTTCCTCTATTGAAGTTAATGACCATCATTCGTCATCTGTCCGTAATTCACCGAGGAATATATCTGATGAAGAGGCAGGCACTGTTACAGTACCTGTTCATCGTACTTTGCCTGGTATGGCATCGAATGAACTCAATGTTTTCTTTTTGAAGTACAATAAAAATGAAATTGTTCTTTTAGTGTCTTTTTCTTTTTTCTGTTTCTTTTCAGATGCAGAGTCTATGATTTGTTCTCAATGTTCTTTTCATCCTTCTGTAGGTTTAATTAATGAGATTATGAGCAAAGGCAGGCGCATGACCTATGAAGAACTCTGTAATGCTGTATTGCCGGTAATGCTAACTGTGCCAAATAAAGTCCTTGCAAATTTTTCTTTCAATTGAATGTCTCATCATTTTGATTCATTTAACAGCACTGGCATAACTTGAGGAAGCATAATGGGGAGCGCTATGCATATTCTAGCCATTTTCAGGCTGTTCTCGATTGTCTGAGGAACAGACAAGGTTGGGCTCGATTGGCGGATCGCTGTCCCAAGGTATGAATATAAATTGCTGTCAATAATTTGCTCTTATCATGAATGTGCTTACAATTTACTGTTGCCAGTTCTTGAAAGTTTAAACCTCCGTGAACAATAAAGGTTTTGGTTTTTTTTAGTTCTGTGATTCCTTTTGTTTTGACCAATGGTGTGCAGGAGAAGAAATGACTTGGTGAATGATTTGTGTGCCATGTATATGAATGGTATATGAAAGTCACTTTCTGTGTATTTTGTTTAGGAGAGAGAAATCATGGGCATTTTTGTTTCTAGTATGTCATCAACATTAACATATAGCATAAAGTTTTCAGCATATTGGCTCTGGAAAGATGTGCTGCCCTAATTCTTTCATTATTACAGTTACTTGATCTGCTATCCATTACTAGCAAATCCTATGTTATCAATTTCGTTAATATCTTCTATTTTATTTGTTATCTTGTGAATCTCAATTAAATCTGGATGTGATGATGTTGTACAGACAAATTCAAGTAAGAAGAAGCGCAGACTTGATACAGAAGATTCGGAAGACAATGGTTATGGTAAGGGAAGGGCTACAGAAAGTAAAAGTCTAGAGTCCAGAGAAGAATTTCCCAAGGGCAAACGGAATACAAGAAAACGGAGGCGGCTAGCACTGCAAGGAAGAGAAATAAAAGATATTAGGAATGGTAGGAAAGCAGGCTTGCTCAGTGATGATGACAGTGGCCGATTTTCCCCTTCAAGTGAGGAAATTCTGTTCAGTGACGATGAGATTCAAGGCAATGGAGCTGGTCCAGTTGGAAATGAGGGTTCGGCAAGCTCCAATGAGATGGGGACTATGTAAATAATGGCCTGTTCTCTTTAAGTTTTCTGATCCTGGTAGGAGTTCCAGAGGTGCCTTCTTCATTTAATTTCTCGATCAATGTGCCTGTCGAGCAGCAGCAGCAGTTTAATATTGGCGAAGTCTGTTGTGAACATGTATACAGTCAAGAAATTTCTGATGTGTGATGTTAGAAAAAGAGAATGTGTCGTCCTCGTTGTTCGTGATTGATGCCAGTCAGTTCGTTGCAGCCTTCTAGGCAGTAGATTTTCGTCGCCAGTCATGGTTGCTCCGGGGTTTTGTGTTACAGAGCAGGCGCCGGGAGATCAAGCCTAGTCAGTAGTTATGTTGTAATGCTAAAATACATATGTAACTTGTGTAACCATAAAGTTAGGCCTTCTGTAGTGGGTAAAATTGAAATAGAATTGTGGGGAAATGTTAGGAAAGGGGAAGCTTTTAATCACTTGCTTAGGAGGACTGAGTCCATTGAAATTCTTAACCTATTATACAAGTTACTTCTTTGGTTTTGCTTGACGTGTAAGGTAGTGTTGAATCTTTCAATGCCAGTGGAATCTCTCTCATGGCGTCCAACGTATATGCTGAGGTTTATGCTGAACACTCTCATATATTTTAGTTTAGAATATTATTTACTATTCATACTGTACAAATTTTTATTACTTTTTCAATTTTTTTTATCTTGCAATCTACTAAAATACTATAATTTTACTCAATTTTAATAAAAAAAGTTCTATTTATGGGTTTAAGAAAATGACAATATGTTTATGCATGTGTTCTCTCTTCTCTTCGTTTTTTTATTTATTAGTTTTATATAGTATTTGTTTTAGCATATATTATAATTTTTAAATTTGAGTTATTTCTATTTTTTTCTGTGTAACTTGAGATTTGAACAATTTTTTTAGAATTTGTCAAATTTATAACATTAATACACTTCTACAAACCAACTAAAATGAGGCGCAAAATATTCATTTTGTAAAATTATTTTGGTGTTTAAACATTCATAAGAAATTTACAACACACGTTTTCCTTCTTGACTTTTCAAGAAGACAAAGGTGTGTTTGTTTTAGGTAAATTCAATTAGTAGATTGTAGGATTATATTATGTTTGGTGGTAGATTTGATAAATTGAGATAAATTGTAATATTATTGATTTTTTCCAATTTTATCCCTATAAAGGTGTGTTATATTTTTTATATGGAAATGGTGAATTCTTATATCCCATAAGCCACTATGTGTTTTTTCTCTTTGAATTCCCATTGTCTCTTGTTTTTTTTTTTAAATGTAGAGTTGAGATTAGACATTTTTTTATGGTAGTGAAATTAAATAATTGCTTTTATTTAAAAATGCATTAGATGCAATTAAAAAATGAAAAAACTTTTAATATGTGATGAATTTTTTCCTTCATCACGAAAGAAAATATGTATTTATTTAAAAACATGTGTTTATTTGTGAATTAAAAGAAGGCATATATGCTTTGATCATATAATTGAAAAAATAATTTAAGCATGCAGAGAATTTAATCTCATCTTTTATATATAGAGTTGACAATAGATATTTTCTGATAGATATGAAAATTAAACAATTACTCTTATTTAAAAATTGCACTAAACGTAATTAAAAAAATAAAAAAATATTAATATGTGAGAATTTTTCCATTATCACAAAAGAAAATATATGTTTATGTAAAAAAGAAAAATTGGGATAGAATAAATTGGTGAGTTTGATGGATAAATTGTGTAAAATGTTAAAATGAATAGTGCAATATATTTAATATAATAAAACCAAACACACCCAAAATAAGAGTTTGGTAGGGGTGTAAGGTTTAATAACTGAACTGTAAAAATTAACCAATTTGTTTTGCATCGAATTGCAATTTGCAGTTTTTTATAGATTCAGATTGATTGCAGATCATAATTTTATAAATTCACTAATTTGCAGTTCAACTGCGGTTAATAATGTATTAAAATCACTCAAATCAAACTGCAATCACGTAACTGCATATTGTATATTTTGGAGTTTTTTTAAAATTATGTGTAATTTTGTAAATTTCTTTATAGCTGAAAAATATATATTTTGGATGCTAACAATAGGTATATATTAGTATTAGTTAGATGCTAATTGACAGATAGTGAAAATACTGCATAATTGTACTTATTTTCGGAGGGTAGTTCGTAAAATTTAATGTATTTTGAAACAATCTTTCTTATTTTTGAGACAGTTTTCATATTTTAGAGACATTGTAATTCTAATGAAACAATATTAAAGTTATTTTCAATATTGTTATTTATTTTATTTTGTTTAATTGTTTAATTTTTTTTATATTTAATAAAACACAAACCATCAAACCGACTAAATCGCAACGCAACCACTAGTTTTGATTTAATGGATTTAACCACACTAGTGATTTGACTGCGGTTGTAATTTCTTCAAATCGTAATTTACAGCGTTGTTTAATTTAAAGACTTATAACTGACTAAATTTTATGACTCTAGAGTTTGGAAATTACTTTCTCACACGTGAGCTAGCTTTTTGGTGCAACCTACCTTCCCCAAACAGCCCATCTAACCAATTTAATTTTTTTTTTAAAAAAACGTTATTTCGCAGTCTTAAATACATCATGTTAAAATTTTATTTTTATTTGGTTGAATGGTTAATTATTTTTAAAATTTGTGAAATTCTTACAATAGGTTTTTAAAATAAAAAACAATAGATCGCAGTCCCAACTGTTTTATGCAATAATTTATTTAGTCAAATATTTAAAATGTTGAAAAAATTACTCCCGAGAAAATTTTTTTTGGCATGTTTGACAGCATAATATTTTTTGTATTCAATATATAATATTAAAGAATTTTTGTAGTTTATAATAATAAAAATTGATGATAATGATATAAGTTTTTTATCTTATATAAAAACAGGTGATATACTAATTTTATCATTCTTTTAAAAATTATGTAACTGAAAAAAATAATAAATAAGGACAATATTAGTATTTCACATGATAAAATATCTCAAAAAAAAAACTCTTATATTCTATATGTTAATAGGTATTATCAAACAAACATATTGTATAATTTTCCTATTATATACTCCTAAAATGTTATATGTTTGTTAGTGCCAAACAAACCTTGCATATATAATATAAACCAAATCGGTCTTAGAGTATCTCCAATATTTTCTTTATATTCACAATCTTCTTTATTATAAAGAGTAATTTTCTAAAATTTATATCCAACATACTCTTTATATGTATCACTCTTTATCTCTAAAACTAATATAAAGAGTGGAGTTTACTTTCTATATTTAACTAACCAAAATATTATTTTAATTATCATTAATGAAATTTACATTTGCACATATATTTATTCTTTATTTCTCCTCTCATTTAATTGTTCTTCTCACTTCCTCTAATAAAAATTTGTTATTTACAAAATAAAGAATCAAACTAAAGAGTAGCATTAGAGAATATTTGTATTTTTAATCTATATAATTTATGATGCTCTCTATTTTGATCAAAAGTTTTCTAAAAATAAAGAGTTATATATTATTGTTAAAACAAGGAAAAGCTAAAAAATAATTACATGTTAAAATTCAAAAACTCATGTTTTAAATAAGAAGAAAACACCAGATTAGTTCAAATTTAACTTTAAAAAAAGAACAAAATATGAAATAAAAAAAAACGAACCAAAGATTTCTCTTTTCTTACGTTATGTAGCAAATACAACACAGTGATAATATATATCACGTAAATGGCGAATTGGAATTTTCTCGAAGGAGCGACAAGTGATAAAAACATGAAATTGACGTTAATAAGTGCAATTTGGAGCCTCTTACATGGCACCTATAAAACCCGATTCAGTGGCGACTCTTCTTCCTTCTCTTTAAAAAAAAAGACAAAAACAACAACTTCAACTACCACTACCGCCGCCACCACCACCACAACGTCCTTGAAAACCTCACCACCACGGTAAGAAGCCTCTTTACAATTTTGGGTTTCCGAGATTTCGATTGGAAGAAGGTTATTTCGTTGGAATCTCCGGTTCCTCTTTTCGTTGTCGATTCCGATTCGTGTCGTCTGTTTTCTGAGATCTGAATTGGTTTTTGTTGGTAGAGATTGGATATGACGGCGGATAATGGGAATGCGAGTTTGATGACGTGTTCTCTGGAGGAGGAGAGACGGATCGTTAAGGAATTGATTGATGAAGCTAATCTTGATTTGAGAGAAGGTAGCTTATACTACATCGTTTCCAAAAGGTTTTAATTGATCGAAGTTTACGGTTTCTCTATTTTTTTTCTATGTTCTAGTTTATGTCGGATTGCATGCATGTGCTTAACTATTGGTTTATGTATTTAAGAAATTTTGGGATGTTGCATAATTGATAAAAGTCGTAGAATTTATTAAACAATTTGGAAACTTTAGGAAGATTGCTGATTGAAACTTCTAGTTGGTATGACTTGGTTTTTTTATGAATTTGTTCAATGAAAGGTGGGTGTAGAATGGTTCTGATTTGGGTTTGTTGTCATTTTTTTTATTTAGATGGTTTTCGAGCTGGGAGAGGTATGTTGGTCAAAGAGGTGGTGATGAGTACATGGCAGATAGGGCTTCTGATTCCCTGGAGTTGGATATGGTTTCCTTGAGTGCTCCAGAGAGACCAGACCCAATTGATAATTCCAACATTGCTTTCTCCAGAACCGAACCAAACCAGACCATAACCGAACTGACCCAAATCTCCAATTCTCCGAACCGAAAATTCGGAGATTTCGAAGATTTGGGTTGGTTCTGGTTCTGGAGAAACCAAATCTTCGAAAACCGGTTTGGTTCTGGAGATCTCAAAATATCCAAACTGAACCGTACTCACCCCTACTCAACAAGAACACGTCTAGGACTTCCTCAACCCCTACCGCGACCTTTACCACGACACTGATCCATAGCTAATGCAAATGATCGCCACAGTACCAAGTTTGAGATCAAAGGGTATACAGAAGCAAAATTCTAGTGACTCAATCAAATATACCTAAGCTCTATACCGACCCTAGACTTATGAAACCTAGGTTTATGATACCACTTTTGTCATGACCCATTGCGAGCCCGTGACCAGCGTAAGAGGCAAACTGTCTGTGGGAGCCTGATCCATCTCGCACAAGCCTCAGAGATTAGAACATATTACCCAAACAATTCAGATTATAAAAGATTTGTTAAAACATTTAATAATCAAAAGCATACAAAATAAAATATATATAGATAAGTATATCAAAAGTAATAATACGGAAGAAAGCGGAAGTTATAAAACAAAAGCCAAAGTGGCAACCCGGTAACCCAACTACATCCCAATGCGGAGCTATACAAAACAAAAGATGAGCCCAGACAAAAGAGCATCACTAACCAAAAGATGTCTCACTGGAGTCTGGATGCTGACAGTTGCCGAAAGACAAAATATGTGAACCTGCTCAATAGGAATCACACCAACAGCGAAACAAATGGGGTTAAGGCCTAGTGAGAAATGACACTCCAGATCCCCTTATGCGTGCCTTACAATAACTGTTTTGAAAACAATTCAAAACTACACATGCAGATATAGTTTAACAAAAATATATATACAAGCTATACATATGTAATAGCTTTTAAGAAAAATCCTTTCGCAAAAGTGTTCGCATACAAAGCAATCATAAACTCATAGGAATATAAAACGATTTTCATTTTCAAAGTCAAAATACATATACAAATATGTGGGACCAAAGCAGAAGGTGTGCACGTGGCACTAATAACAAAGTATGTGGACTCTGCCATAATCCATATCAAATCATGTACCGGATCAAAACATATGGCTATCGACAACCCTAATAACTGGGTTTTAAGAAAGCATTGGTATATCAAAAGTTATGTTTTACCCCGTAACATTAGGTGTCCCATATCAGAAAATAAAAGCATACTAATATGTAGTATCAAAACAGAGTATGCGTAGAAGAATCAAAATCAGAGGAGAGATATATAGTACATATATATCAATTTCAAAGTAGAGTCCTGATTAATACACATAATCAGTTTATCATTAGTCAATCCTTAAATTAGTCAAATTTAAGAATATGTGTTATACACAACATAAAACATATACAGTTCAAGACACACTCTATGTGTCTGAAACTGTTATTCATTCACCTGGAAGTCCAAGTGCAAAACACCTGTCAGGCCCCACACGTCTGTGGCTGGTCTTTCGGGCACGAACAGGAAGCTGAACAAAGCAAACATATATTGATAGATATATCAGAAGCAAACTCAAATGATGTACTGTGGCAATACCAGATGCATGAAATGCTGATGCAGATGTGAACTTTCAAAAAATCTCAAATGATCCATATCGAATGATAATCTATCATTATGGATCCAAAATACAGAATCTACGCAAAATTACAGTTTGGTCCTCAATAAGTGCAAAATTATGTTCTAGTCTTTGGGACTTAAAAAATTAAAAAATAGCCCTTTGACTATACTAGGATAGCTAACTAACTTTTTTAAGTAGTTAGAATCCTCAAACGAGTCCCCAAACTCTCAAAAATCGACAACATGCAAAATTACAAAACAAGTCCCAAATGACCCATCTTACTCGAGTAACACCCTGGCTTACTCAAGTAAGACAACCATCATCTCACTCGAGTAAGCCATATATAGTTACTCAAGTAAGACAAACCACATCTCACTCGAGTAAGCCACTCCGGTCACTCGAGTGAGATGCAGCTCCTCTTACTAGAGTAAGCAAAGCCCTTACTCGAGTACTCGAGCAAGACACAACCCAGATGAACCCAGAAATTGTGTAACATGATTTAACCTACCAAAATTAATAGCAAACACCCACATTGACTCTAAACAAAGCTTTGACCACGAATCTAGGGTCAAAATCACCAAAATAACTCAGAATCACCCTAGATCGACCAAAAACGAAGCTAACCCTAACTCAACCAATGTTTCATCAAATACGATGATTCAAAGCTTGAATCATGTTCCCTTACCCTAAAAAACTTAGAGCTAACAACCCTAAGCATCCATTTACTCAGAATCATCCCGAAAATGCAAACCCAAATGCAAACTCGGCCTAAAGCATGAATCCGAATTTAAAGGCATGAAATGGATGAAATAAAGATATTAGATACAAAAGCTTACCTTTAAGAACAAAATGGGAACAACAGGAAGCAATGAGGACGTGTTTCTCACCGATTTGAGTGAAAGAGTGGCAGAAATGAAGTGAGAGAAGTGAAAGAGTCGGGTGGGGGTATTTATAGACCCCTGCCCAAAACAGTGCCTTCACTCGAGTGACAGACCTTCATCACTCAAGTGACAAGCTCCCAGGTGTTCTTCGTGTTCATCCAAGAACACGACTTACTTAAGTAACACACATACTTACTCGAGTAATCCACACCTTAGATTACTCGAGTAATGACAAATGCTTACTCGAGTAACACCTCTCACAAACATAAATCCTCAACTCAACACTCGTATCTATCAAGATCGAAATAGAACCAAATGGAAGACTACAGAAAGTCTTACCGAAATTCGACTAGGGTATTATAGGTCTGAAGTAAATTTTGGGTCGGGCCTGGGTTTGCCAAAAATCAGCTTGGCCCAGCCCAAAATTATATATATATATATATGCGTGCGCACTGCGTCAGCACTAGCAAAAAAGAGGTCGGCTTTATTGAAGAAGGGCCTTCCTTCGGATGTCATATTTTGGTCGAGTTTAAATCCGTCAAACATTATGTTATGCGACCATAATATTTTGTTACGTTCCACCGTTGTTACACCAGAAAGAAAAGGTTCCACACGAGCTCTCATCTTGCGGTATGATGGCAGGACCGATAGGAGATAAGCTTTGGGTGTATAGAAGGTAAAATCTGCAGGAGTTAGGCTTTCATGTGGCTTCTTTGCACCTTTATTTGTAGCTATGTTCTTTTGTCTTCAATCAATCAACCTAGGACACGGTCCCTTTCTTTGACAAAGGCTAGATAAGTGGAGTGGCTAACTCATTGAAATAAAAATAATATCTCACAAATGAAAGATAGGAGAGTGAAGTCACTTGTTTAAGTCAAGCAATCATAGAGAAAGGATAGTTTGCAGTAGAAATTGCCGGCCTTAAGAACCAAAGAGAGTAGTGAGATGGGAGGAATTCAAACCCTACTCAAGGCCTAGTAGATCTATTCTCACTACCTTACTTAATTCTCTATGAGAGGTTGATAAGAAAAAGCAGTTATTTCATCTTCGGCTATTGAGCCAAGTGGGACAGAAGGAACTCTTACTATTCTCGTACCCCAGGGCTCGATACTGCACAATTAACCTGCTTCATACCAACGTCTATCTGACTTACTTAAACCACTCATAAGCGTTCGTATCGCTGCCCTAGCTTCGTGTTAAAGGCACAACGGAAACAACTACTTGCACAACGGAAACAACTACTTACTCTATTTACATAATATTCATTCATAGTGTCCAGGTGGGTCATTCCATTATCATGCTTAAATATATAAACTTATCCTTATAAATATATAAACTTTGTCCCGCGGGTGGTCTGGCCGCCCTTTTTTAATGGGCGGTCTTGGGCCAATCTCTCAGCCCAATCGACCGGTTTGGGCTATAACCTCTTGCTTCAATGAATGCAAGATTGAACCTCCTCACACTATAACCCTTGTTTTCAAGACAAACAAGAATTTTTTTTTCTCCCACTAATACAATGATAGCTTTAATGAAGAAGAAAGAAATCAAAACTAAACACTCTTAAGTTACAAGAAATTTGCAAGTCTAGGTCACTGTTGAGAGATGGATGAATGGTGTGCAAAAAGGAGCTTGTAGATGTTGAAATATAATTGCATTTGATTATCCTTATATTCTCTAAAGTGTTTTGGGGCTATTTATAACTTTCAAAGCCATTGTAGTCGTTGGAGAATTGAATAGAGTCGTTTGTGAGATACAATCATTCTCTTGTATCTCATTGATGGAGATTAGTCAAGTAAATGTGAATTATAAAATAAATGTAGAATATTAATACTAAGGTAAAACATATCATCTTATTTATAAAATAAATAAAATCTACATGAGTAATAGAAAAGAAAAGTGAAAAAAAGGAACCAAACCACACTTAATATTTACGACTCCACTGAAATAAACTTACAATTTTTGGATGGGAAAAATTACCAATCCCCCCTCAAATACACAAATCGAAAACTCATGTTATACTTTTACTAGTTGACTTAACCTAGTATTTCATACAAAATATCCAAAAGTTTAAGACCTATTATAGTAAGAAAACACATTATCCATTCTACTTCTAAACAATGTGAGGTTTATATTTTTACATAATCTACTCCTAACCAAGGTGGAAGTGAATTCTTTGTCAAACTCACTCTGAAGCAGCAAATCCTCCCTCGACCCATATCCTCGCATAAGTATAATATCAAAAAACTGAACTCTTTTCTTAGTCTTGTGAGTCTTACTTGTTCTACTTACTTTTTCATTATTTAGAGAAATACAAATAATAAATATTTTTTATTTTTTTCTCCATTATAATACTAAGATATCACCTTTGAACATCTTGCATAAATTTCTGAATACATACCAATATACTTGTACAAGTGACGTAACAATTATTCTAAAGAAATTATGTTGGCTCTTGCACTAGGCATATGTTTCACATTAGGAATGTTTTAACAAAACAATCATGGAGTTTTAGATAGACTATAACAAAAGTGCTTGCTAATCGTTTGAAGAAGGTTTTACCTAATCTCATTGGTTAGGGACAAACGAGTTTTATTCATGGTCGGCACATCACTGAGAATATTATTATTCCTCAGGAAGTAGTTCACTCGTTCAAAAAGAAGCAGGGGTAAGAATATGGTCATGAAAATAGATCTGTATAAAGCGTATGATTGCTTAAGATGGGAGTTCATTGAGGATACCTAGAGGGATGCTCGACTTCTTGACAATTTTGTGAAGCTAACAATGTTTTGTATTAGTTCAGTGTCTATGCAGGTACTGTGGAATGGAAGCACGTCGAAAAAAATTTGGCCTACTAAAGGAATGCGACAAGGAGACCCTTTATCCCCTTACATTTTTTTTGTTATGCATTGAGAGATTGGCACATGCTATTCTTAAACAAGTTGATCATAAAACATGGAATTTTTTCTAAAGCTGATCGTCATAATATTCTATGTGTTAAGGAGATTCTGAGAAAATTTTGTGATGTTTCAGGACAAAATGTGAGTAATAGCAAGTCTCTTATCTTTTCTCTAAAGTTGTCTCGTACACAGAGGCAAGGATGTTAAGCAGTTTGTATGGTTTCTCTCTACATAATGACTTGGGGAGATATATAGGGTTCCTTCTCAACATCAACAGGTGAAAAAATCAATGTATCAAGTTATCATTGACCTTGTCATTAAGAGACTTTCTAGTTGGCACGCGAAAAGTTTGTCACTGGCAGGCGGACTCACGCTGGTTCAGTCAGTGTTGTCTAGTATTCCGATTTATACCGTGCAAACAACGTGGCTACCGATTGATGCTATTAACCAAATTGAGAAGTTATGTAGGCGGTTTTTATGAGGTATGAACAAAATGAGATTGGTTAATTGGAATAATGTTTGTCAACCGAAAGAAAATGGTGGTCTAGGTCTCAGAAAACTTAGAAAAAAGCAATGTTGCTTTTGGTATGAAGCTGGGATGGCAAATCATTTATAATCCTAATTTACTATAGGTGCATGTCGTGCGAGCTTAGTATATGAAGAAGGTGGATGGAATACCGAACGAGGTTTTGATTAGAAATGGATCTTGGTTGTAGCGTGGCATATGCAAAATTTGTAGGTTGGTTCTGATGGGGCTTTGTTGGGCTTTCCTTGATAGTAGAACGGTCAAGTTCTGGCAGGATGTGTGGATTGACAACCAAGCACTTGTGGAAGTTGCAACTGGAATTGTTAATCAAAATGAGCTTAATTTGTCCATTTTAGAGTTTACTAATGGTAGAGGTGAGTGGAATTTGCATAAATTTGAACATTTACTGACGAATAATGTTTTGGCTCTGATTGCAGCTACTAAATCTCCGGAAAGTTGGGCAGAGGTGGACCAAGCTTATTGGGGACTTACGAACTCAGGTGATTTTTCTGTTAAGACAGTGTATCAGCTGCAATGTGAAGTGAAGTGAAATCCTAAAGAAGTGCATTGGCAATTAATTTGGAAGCTTATTATGCCCCCAACATATTAGAATATTTTTATGGCTAGTGTTGCATAGAGCTATCCTGACTAACCAACACCAGTTTAGGAGACCCATTGTTATCTGACCCATTCAGTGATATATGTTCCGACTAGGAAGAGAGCTGGTATCATGTTCTTCGCGATTGCTTGGAAGCACAGGGAGTGTGGTTGGACTTGATTCTGGTCGATAAGCGTAATACATTCTGTAATACGGATCCTGATCAATGGTTGCTTGATAATTTAATGGATGATAATGTATATGATAATCAAGTACCCTGGAATGTCACTTTTAGTGTGGGGTGTTGGATTTTATAGAAATGACGAAATGAAAGGATCTTCCAACAGTGTCACCATCACAGGAAAGCTTCCCATGTTCAGGTTTTTTCTAGAGAATACTTCAGGTTATTGCTAGAGAATAGAATATGTGATGAGATAGCAGTTTGTTGGAACCTGCCTGAACGTGGTATTGTTAAGCTTAGTACTGATGGTGCGGTAACAGGTGAAGAGGAAAAGGCAGCGACTGGGGGTGTCATTAGGGATGATCATGGGTGCTGGCTTAAGGGTATTACTATGAATATAGGCATACGTTTTGTAGTAATGGCGGAGCTGTGAGGGATTTATACTGGTCTTCAATTATGTTGGGAGAACAACTGGAAAAAAAAAAAGTTTTAGTTGAAACGGATAGCGTACTCGCCATTCATTTGATTAAGGATCATATTCTGATGCCAAACAAATATATTTCTCTGGTTAGAGCGATCCAGGGACGTATTAACCAAAGGTGGGAGGTGTCTCTTAATCTTGTATTTCGTGAGTGTAATTTGGTAGCGGATTCTCTCTCGAAGACTGCTTATAATTTGCCTATTGGTAAGTGTGTGCTGGAGGAGGCACCTAGTGGGTTTAGAGAGCTACTGCATAGGGACACTAGGGGTGTTGCTGCTATCATGTATGTTTAAGTGTCTTGTTTGCTTATGTGTCGTGTTTGGTATTTTTGTTTTCTCTCATGCTTTGATTTGATTTTCTTTTGTTTTGTTTTTAGATGCAACAATGATATTCATTTGTCAAATAAGTGAAAGTATCTAATAAATTTATGGGGTGTTGTCCTCTTTACTAAAAAAATGAAGTTTTAGATAGACACTCCTAATGCCTTCAACCGCCAACGTTAATTTGCTCTCCATGTGAATGTAGCCAAAATACCTATTTATTTTTAAAGTGTAAAAATAAACTTGATCTCTATAAATATCAACTTTCGTCACCTCAAGCATTGTAGTTTTATTCCTCCAAAGTTTGGCAAGAATTTCCTCATTCTTAATCGTGCTAATTACACTCTATATCACATTTAGTGCCTTGATTTTTGAAAATAACATAACATGTTTCAATATTACAAGAGTGCCATTTTTTAAGTTTGCTTTGCCAAAATATCATCCTTTTTAGACCTAAGTTTTAAAAATACCATTTTAATTTTTATATAAATTTGAATTTTTTGTTTTATTTTTTAATTTTTTTTCTCTTCAATTTTCTCTTTCTTCAGTTTCTCTCTCACTCTCTATCCCACCCCCAAACCATAGCAACCCCATAGTCTCTCTCTTCTACCAATCCCTACCCCACAACCTTTCTTTGTCTTCCGTCGCTCCTCTCCATTGATCTCTCTTCGCGTTCTCTCCTCTGCCACTCCTTTTCGTCGATCTATCTCTCTCTCTCCTTTTCTATTTGCATTCTCTCTTGATTTTCGTCGCAGTCTCTTTGTCAATCTCTCTTCCCATTGCTCCTCGTCATCTATCACCCTCGCCGCTCTTGGTCGTTTATCGTTCGTCGAAGACGTGTCACAGCTGGAAAGTGATGAGGAGGATGCATTCCAGCTGGAGTGAGGCGACGAAGTCGAAACACGGTTGGAGAGATGACGAGGAAACGACCCATTTGGAGAGAGGCGGCGACGACGCTTCTAAGAGTAAGAGCGACGGAGGGCGGCGACAGAACAACTAGGGCTGCATTTATTGATTTTGCAGAATCATTCCCTGAATTTAAAATATATCTTAGTGATAGTCCCTTAACTGTTGTTTTGATTCACATTTGGTGTTGTTAACCAAAGATATTATTAAATTTTGTGAACTATCATTTTTTCGGTTCACAGTTGTTCACAATAATGTATGTACACCGTTGTGAACCTCAAAATCAACCTTGAAAAAAAACTTTCAAGGAAAAATTTGTTAAATATTTCAAAAAAATATTTAGACTTTTTTAAAATTTTTGGATTATGTAAATTTTTGCGAACTTAAAAATTGTACTCCATTGTGAACTTCAAAATTTAGAAATATGTAATTTGTAAACTAGTTTTTTTTGTTCACAATAGTTTTTTAAAAATTTTGAATTTCGAACCATTGCAAATTTCAAAATTGTACACCATTGTGAACCTGAAAACCAACCCTAAAAAATATTTTTAAGTAAAATTTTTTTAAATATTTGTAAAAGTTCATTTAGACTTTTTTAAAAATATGAATTGTGTCAATCATTGTGAATTCTTTAAATTATATATTGTGTAAAACAAAAAAAAATACAACAGATGTGAACTATTGTGAATCAAAAAAATTGCTAAATTATTAAAAAATTAACAAAAAGAATTAAGAAAAATATTTAGATTTTTTTTTAAATATGAACTTTGTACTCTATTATGAACTTAAAAAAACATAACATAGATTAAAAAATTCAATTTTTCATGAAAAAATCAATTTTTTCATGAAAATACGACAATTTTTGATATGTGGTGAACTCAATGTCACACTCTTAATATTTGAAAATTGGATCTAATTATTTTTGTCTCTAAGGTATAGTGCAATCTTCTTTGTGGTTCCTGAGTTTTAAAAAACTCTTTTGAGAGCTTTTCAGGGACCGCAGAGGAGTTTTTTCAGGAACTGTAAATGAGATTTTTAAGGACTTTATGGAGTGTAAAGGAGATCTTTTAAAATTCAGGGACTAGAGAGAAGATTACACTAAAATTCAGGGACGACAAAGGATTCAACCCTTGAAAATTTAGTATCTTATTTATAAAAAGTTACTTTTGATGTGTAAACCTGTAATTCTCCCTTCTTAATCCTACAATCATTTACGGAATATTTAAGCCCAAATATAGGGTAAAAGCCCAGTTTGTAGATGAACAATCATCTCATATGGAATATGCTAGGCCTTGAATGAAACGTAATTTTTTTTGAATAATTAACCTTTTAGTACATGGATATGGTCTAAGTTTGGCTTATATAATTGAAAACACATGAATTTTGAATCAATTAACAAATTTGTAATGAACTTAAAATTTTGACAAATTAGTATATAAGCTTTTAATTGTGTAACAATTCTATTATTTATTTATTTTCCGTGTATTTGTTGACATAGCAGCTAAAGTAACATCTTATTTGGCTGTGTTAATTCCACCTCAGTTGGCACATCAACAAATAGGCGAAAAACACCAACAGAAAACGAACAGATGACATAATTATAAAACAATTTGAAATTTATGTATCAATTTGTCAAAATTTAAAATTCGTGATATATTTGTTAATTGACTTAAAGTTTATATTTATTAAATTAAAAAGGCCTTTAACTTTCAAATTTGTTCCATTTTCCTTACGCCTTGGTACGTAGTTAATTCTAATTCTCGAACGAGTGATGAATTTAGGAATGATTTGATGCATAGTCTGTTAATATTGTGATTAAGGGTGCGAGAACTTGGAAATAGATGCTTGATACGTAATGCTATGTGCCGACTATTTCTTGTATTAGTATCAGCAAATCCTATAAGATCCTTAGTTTTACTAAACTTTGTTCGAGGTTTCAAATGATTATAAACTGTTTAAAGACAGATTAGAGACATAAAAAAGACTAACTATGAATTATAATATTAATTCCATGATTGACTAAATTATTTTTAAAAAACTCAATTGGTAATAATTAATTCTTCTATTCTATTTACTAAATTAATATTGACGCATCCGAAAAAATATTTGTATAGGAATTGTATATACCACGCATTAACGGACATGCTATTATCTATATAATTTATATCAAAAGCTATTCATGTATTGAATATATAAATGTTTCAATACAAATAAACAGATTAATAAAATCCAAATGGGAATACTTCAACTGAAAACAATATGTCCAGGAAAAAAATACTGAAAACGGTAGGTTGATTAAAATAATCTAGAGAATGAATTACAAAACCAAGTTGGTATTTAAATTAATAAATTGATTAACTAATCATATTAATAAAATAAATTAGAGAATGAATGAGAAAACAACCAACATAAAGTTCTTTTTTTTTTCAGAACGCCAACAGAGAGTTGTACTTGTACCGTGGCGATTTGGGCTATCCTCATCATCCATGACTCTACCAGTTGCAGGTCCTACATCATGGGGGTTCTATAAGATTGGTTGTAAAGCGGTTAAGATTTCGTATTGTGATCTTAACTGCTAATATGGAAATGTGTTATTATGTCTCCATGTCATAGTCGGTCCTCCTGCGGGAAGACGGACTACATGTGTCTGACGTTTTCTTTTTTTTTTTTTAAATCAAAATTTGACCTTTGGATCATTTTGATCCAACGGTCAGATTTATTCCAACGGGATTAAAATAAAATTGTGTTTAGTGGAAAGTTGAATAGGCGTCCCACTGAACTATTAAAGTAGCCCCTAAGTTACGGATAAAAAAATTGAGGGGCTAGGAACTGAAGACTTTAATAAAATAACAATAAAAACGCTGAACAGACGTCTCGCAGGAGGACTTCAGGGACCGTGTGTTACGAGTAGTCTAAAGAGCGGATCCAACTAAACGCTACAACAATCGTCCATATAATCGCCAAGGGTGTTATTGGTTGGTTTTGGTTCCTGAATCGAAAAAATGAAAAATGAATTTCAGAAACCTTTATAGCCGAACCGAACCAAAGAGAATTGAAAACCAAACTGTTCCATACCGATTTTTTTAGTTCGGCTCGGTTGATTAATCAAATTTTTTCTTCCCCAATTCAAAACCCGAAGTCCATCCTTGTATTGGCAGGGGGTACGGTGCTTTTAAGTTTATATATTTATGTATTTTTTAAGGCTGATATCTGACAACAACATTTTAATAAAATCTAACGGTTTAAATGCAGGGCTTCAATGCTTGTTAGAAATATATTTTTTTAATTTGTTGGTTGCATTTAAACCGTTAGATTTAACTAAAATGTTGTTATTAGATCTCAATCCTCAAAAATAAATCATTTAACTTAAAAGCATTGTAGCTTTTTCTCTACTACCAATTCATTGAACTCCTATCCCAGAATTCCATCAAATCCTAACTCAAAATTGAATCCAAAGTTGTAACTAAATCACAGAACACAAGAATCCGATAAAATCATGCAAAAAAATTATCAGAAACACAAAAACAAAAAAAAAACACATAATTCATAGTACAAAAGAACCCAACAACGAAAATTTCAAATCTTCTCTCCTATAGAGATCAGTTTACCTCCACATTCGCATCTTATCTCTTACTCTTCACTTCACTCTAACATAAGACCACAATCTCATTTCTTCCTCTTTTTTATAGCAACAAAAATTCAAAAATTGTAGACACGAACTAGTTGTGAGAATCAAGAATTGAGGGACCGAGGAAGGAGAAAGGAAGTAGATGAAGAGAAACAATTGAGTTTGGGATTGGGATTGGGTGTGAGAGAGAGATGGACCATGACTGATCGAGAGAGAGAGAGAGAGAGAGAGAGAGCAACAAAAAAGAAAGAAGATGAAGAGAAAGGAGAAAGGGTTAGGGTTGTGGTCAAACTAGGACTATATGTGAAAGAAATGAAATTGAAAGATAGGGGAGAGAAAGAGAGAGGGAGAGAGAGATGACGAAAGAAGAAGATGACGAGATAGGTCAGGGTTGGATCTGTGACTTTATGGCTTATGGGTGAGGATTGGGTCTAGTCAGATGGATTTTAGGGTATCCTCAATAGTTTGGACCTTTAGGTCTGATTTAATGCCACATCAACATGCCATTCCCTCACTTATTAAATCATTATTCTCCAATAGTTTAGATTATCATTAGATTTTGCAATGGAATCCACTCGCTCCACTTTTCATCACCATTGCAACATTCTTTCATCATAAAAAAAAATAGGACTTAGGACGATCCAATCTGCTTTGAACCATCCCAAGTGTTGGGACTTTCCTTATTGGACTAGAAATGGGGATGCTCTTGCCTCTTAGTTACTTCAAATATAGATCATATGTAATATAATATTATACAAAATATTTATAATTATCGGTTATTCAATCGGTTATCAGTTTTTAACCGAACCGACCCCAAAAAGGATTTTGAAAAACCTAATTGAACATACCGTACTTTTAAAACCCCTTGAAACTAACCGAAAATTTCATTTTAGTTTCAATTGGATCGGTTGGTTTCACCAAATTTTGGACAGCCCTAATAATCACTCTAGTTCCAAGGTAATATATCATTTAAAAAGGTCTAAAATATAATAGTATTATTTTTTGTTTTTGTTCATTTTACACTATAAACATATACCAACAAGTTGTTAATTGAGTGGTTAGTATGTTGATCCTAGATATATTACTTATCGAAGGGTTAAGGTTTACTTGTGGAAGCAAGGGCGGAGGCAATTATGGTCGAGCGGGGTCGGAGGTCCGATGGACCCTTAGTTGCCTCATCGTTGACCCTCCTCCCTTCGTCCCCAACCCCAACCTCTGCAAACAACACCATTACTAGGTAATTTACTCACATAAATTAACAATTTGAGAACAAATTCACAAAACAAAAAACTTACACAAACAAAATCAAGTAGTAGCCACAAAGAGATGGTAAGACATTTTAAGCCCTGCTTTTGAAAGCAATGGCGCTGATGATTATTTGGTGGTATACAAAAGCTAGAGCAGCTCCAATGAATGGTTCAACTCAAAAAAATCCACGACCCACAACCACCACAATTCAATGCTCATATTAATTAGCCAATCCATTTTGTATATCAAATTTGACTACTAGTTGTGTTTGTTAGTTCTGAGTGTTACTTACTATGTTATCCCATGTATACTCCTTGTTGTAGATGGTGGCAGCTCTAAGAATCCTTGTTGGGTTGATGCCGGTTCCGATGATGGGGATGGTGACCTAGTGAACCAAGAACATTGCAAATCTGATAGGAAGAGGAGCCAAAATGTTATGGAGCAGCCGACACATCCGGTTCGACATGGGCATGTCGAAGAAGGTTCTCGGCCTAAGCTTCAAGGCAAGGATTAATGCAAGATTAACAAGCTTTTAATCCAATTAGCATGCCTCCAGGACCCATAACAAGGTCTCGGTCAAAGAAGCTTCAACAAATATTAATCCATCATCTACAAGGCTTGATGAATTCGGCTAGTGAAGGTTTACAAGACCACCAAAACTTTGGAATTAGTTCAGTTCAAGTCTAATACAACTTAATTCAAATTTAAGTTACTAATGGGTTTAATTAAGTATGTTTTTAATGGACTGGATGAATTTATCATTTGATGTACATTAGTTTCTTATATTTATGTATTCAATTTTATGGTAATTAGCTTATAATTAAGAGTCCTAGATTTATAGTAATTAGTTGTTATTTAGGAGTCCTAATCCATCAATGACAGCTTTGTAAGCCTATTTAAACATGCTTTAGCCGAATCATTAGACAGAATTTTGATATTTTTTAACCTAAAGGTTGTTTTGCTTTTATCTTTATGTTCTTGAGTAGAATACATGCTTTAATCATCTAAGCAAAATGATTTCTAACCATTCTTATAGGTTGAACCGAATTGGTGCTTGGAGTTTTCATGTTAATGTATTGAGGTCTAAATATACAAAGGGGTTCTCAAGCTTATTCATAGAGGTTGCATATCACAAAATCTGCAACACAATCATAGAGGTGCAAATTATATACACATTCATACATAATCCATCCCAAGTGAGAGCACTTATGTAACAAAAATACCAATTGTTTTTGCTATAAAAAATTGTTATTTTAATTCATTATAAAGCCTAAATCACCTCCCTCAATTACTGACTTTACCATTGTGTAGAAGACACTTGTTAAAAGGAAATGAATTGTTAATATTTTAATTTCCAAGTGGTCGCCCACTTTATCTATAGACATATTTCATCTTGTTTGGAAATTGTAGCATTTAGCATATTTTTAGTTATAATATTTAACATATTTATTTTTTAAGATTCGTGCCACTCTATTTATTACTATTTATAAATTTGTTACATCTTATATTATATCTAATATACGTTTTTTTTCCATTTGTCTAACAGGAGAATAGGAGTTTGTTCGCTTAAACTCTCATAGTAGTTTCCATTAAGCTTCTTCTCATAGTATGTCATCAGACATCCTGTAAGCATTAGAATAGCCTTCTCTGTGTGTATGACATATAGCAGTGTCTTAGTGTTTTAACAAGAGATATATAGCAGTTTCTTAAGTAGCTTAGTTAACATGATATGAATTTTTTTGAAAAATATGACCACTCTACAATAGCATCAATCTAAATAGGCTGACCCCAAATAGGCACCCACTAGTATCAACCCAGCTTGTATGTAATTTATTGTGCAATAACATTACTTTTATTTCTTATTTTACCATCAAAGCCAGTTATATCATTCCTTTTATTTCTCGTATAACAACCGGGAGGAGTTATGGTCCTTTTATAGATGTGTCATTTACATCTTTTTAAAGGTCACGATTAGTTTTAAACTTATCTGACGATTATAAATGTGACAATATATTAAAAAGTTATGTTGAACATAAACTTTTTAATGTGTTGATATTTTTATAACCGATAGATTAATTTTAAATCATTATGCACCATTAAAATGAGATAAATGATGTTAACCCAAAACAACCATAGTCAAGTCCTATAACAACCTAGTGCCAGTTCAGTTTATAACTAGGAGTGAGTAGTGGTCGGTTTGAAGAAGAGTGAACCAAAGCCGACCAAGGAACCTCTTGAAAGCGAACCAAACCAAACCATTTCCTTCATGCAATTTTAAGAACAGCAATAATCTATTTTCCTTAATGCAATTTCAAGAACAGAACTAATCCATTTCCAGTAAAGATAAAATGTCATTTAAACAACACAAACAACCATTTGCCAATCACAATTCAACATTGAAAACACATAAATGATAAAGTACAAACCATAGTTCAAATCACAATGACATGACGTAGTCCAAATCACAACTAAAATCCATAATAGAGTTCATACTTCATAACACACAAAATAAACATAAAGTTTGTTGAATAATAAAGTTGAAAATGCCTTGAAAGCTTGACCTTGTTCACCTACAGAAGCAAGCAAAAAATATTTATGAGTTCAAATTTCATTCGACAAACAAATATAAAGAAATGGAAAGATTTGAAGCTATATCTGCTGCTTCATTTGAGGCTATATGTGCAGCTTCTACATTTCGAGGCCTAAAAAAATTAATAACAGTTAATAAAACACATATAAACTTACAATATTCAGAAGATTTAATATATATAGCAAGTTAGTTTTCCCACCTTAATTTTCAAAATAAATCTGAATTTATATGTGAGTCTTGGAAGAAATATTTGAGGACTATGTAGTGCTATAATTATAATTAACACTGATTTTCTAATAGTAATTATTATCATTAGATATTGCTTGTGTTTGATCTGAATTTCTTTTTAGTCAAGTAGATTGTTATTTGTTTGTTTATTATACTTGTATATGGATTAAAAAGTGAAAATTGATTGCGAGATTAATTAGTTGAATTCAAGATTAAGTTTTTCCCTTATTAGGTTTTATCATGTTTTGTATATTGTTAAAAGGGTTCAGAAAAATTATATATTTAGGTACTAGAGTCAATTTAAGTACTAAAAGGGCGTGAATTCGATTTTTAATAGTAGCAAAACAAAAAGACTTATAAAAAAGTTATATGTTTAAACTAGGGGCAAAATGAGTTTTTCCTTTTAAAGTGTTATTGGCCTCTTTCTCGTTACATTATGTATAGATATATAATTTCTTGG
This sequence comes from Flueggea neowawraea, assembly GCA_948243855.1. Taxonomy (NCBI): domain Eukaryota; kingdom Viridiplantae; phylum Streptophyta; class Magnoliopsida; order Malpighiales; family Phyllanthaceae; genus Flueggea; species Flueggea neowawraea. Next base: position 2,275 of record CAODLS010945371.1, on the reverse strand, counting down.
GATTAATATATAACTTACCCCCCAAACTTGCACGGTTTCTTCTACTAACACCCTGAACTTTTCGAGTGTTCAACTTACCCCCTAAATTTGTTTAAACTGTCTCAACTACCCCCTGAACTTACTTAAATTATTTCAATTACCCCCTAAACTTGATTAAACTGGGTAATTTACTAATTTTTCTTAATTCATCATGAGTTTATTATGAAGTTTCTTTTTATTCTTTTTTGACCTTCTACGTTTAAGAGTGATAATTAAAAAGTAAATTGAAAGATTCTGAGATTCAAATACATTGAAAAAACCATTAGTTTAGAGAATTTTAACAAGTTCAGGTGGTAAATTGAACACTCAAAAAGTTTAAAATAACAAAAGAAGAAAACATGCAAGTTTTGGAGATAAATTATGTATTAAGCCAATTTCTTGTGAACAGTTAATTTTTAATTATAATCCGACTCTCGGAATAAAAATATTTGGATTCGCCACTGTTTATAGGATCTCTATTGTAATAGTAATACACTAGATGTATGACCCGCACGATGCGCGGGTTGTTTATATAATTTTTTTTATCATAATAAAAAAATATTTGGATATATTTATCAAAAAAATTATTTTGCATTAACAAAAATGTAATGTTAATAAATAATTTAAGTTGTCGATATGAAACATTTTTTGGACCATTTTCCTCGTGCTCGCACAATATTTAATCATCAAAATCAACAACCTACTTTATCTGTTTTCCCTTAGTTCGTAATTAGAAAATATATCTATGCACTGGAAGCAAATAAAATACTTTTGTAAGCCAAGTTGTATACTTTTGGAGCTAGTGTTACACCCCGACGATCTTAGAGCAATAAGATAAGTGCTTAAACATTCCAGTGTGTGAGAACAAAATCAACCAATATGGACAAATCATTTCCTATTTTAACTTAAAAGAAGAAAGAAAGCTTGACTTGCACATTTTTAAGTTGTAAAAGAAGCTCTTTTCTGCAGCTTTCAGTGTTTAAAAATCCAATTAGAAAATGCAAGTTTATATAAAATTATTTGTTCCAGAATTAGCTGAGTTTAGTTGGTTCAGAGAGATTCTTGGAATTCTGGTATACCAGAATTTGTCTCTGTTTTTTCTTAATCTTTGATAGTGCCTATATATTCAATGGCACAGTTTTTCTTGAAGGTGTGATTAAAATGATTCCTATTTCTTGAAAATCTTGTCAAGCAGTCCTTTAATTTCTATATGAGCTTTGTCCAGTTCATCCTTCTCAGCTAGTGATGAGGTGACATTTTGAACAGTATCTTCCTTTTCGTTTAGCTCTAAGATAAGCAGGTTGATCTTATCTTGTAATACTTCAACTGAACTAAGTTTTTCCTTCAGTTCGTCTTGAAGAGCTCTCTTCTCTTGCCCCGCCTTAGTAACGTTGGTTTCAAGACCATCCATTTGAACTTTCAGCTCATCGATCATTCTTTTCTCATTTTTCAGCTCTTGTCGCAGCCCTGAGATTGTAGCATTAGCCGAGTTTAGTTGGTTCAGCAACATTTGTTGTTCTTCTTTGGCCTTCCCGAGTTGCTTTATTCGTTCTTCCTGCTCACTTGACAACTTCGTCTCAAAACTTTTCTGCAGTGCCACAATAGCATCTTCCTTTCCTTTCAACTTTGCAGTCAGCCATACATGCCGACTAAAAGCATTAGCAACATTTTAAAATCAAAAGAATTCAAAGTTTCTCAAATGTTGATACAACCATACAGGAGAATTGTGGCGCCTATAATCATATGCAGTCCTAAAGCAAAAACCAGATGCACGCTTTTAACATACTGTTTAAACTTCATAAAGAATAAACATAATTATTCCTTGAATGTCTAGGGCTCTAAAATCAGGTTACACAGAAAAAGATGAAAGAGAAGATAATACTTACAGATTCTATTGTGATGCCAGTAGATTTCTTTTCTTTCTGAGCCAATGCGTACAGTGCACCAAACACACCAGTGCCAAATATACCAAGTCCATTCAAGAGAGACAAAAAAAGGACTTGGTCTATATCTTTGAACTGCTAGCTGTCCAAAACACAGCTCAATTAGAATAGTTTAAACTTCAATATTAAGAACTTCAAAACAACTAAGTCTTTGTACCTCCAAGTTTGTAAAGCAGAGGCCCAGACCTCTTCCTCTTTACCACCCTTTAGCATCTTCAGCTCATTTTCTTCTGGAGAAAACATAACAATGTTTAAACTACCAAAGAAATGACACATTTAAATATCTAAGCAGAAAAATTATAATAGAAGAAGAA
>CAODLS010945330.1:0-37934 GCA_948243855.1 Flueggea neowawraea | reverse complement strand
ACAGGTTGTTGTAGAGAAGAAATGGAGGGAAGTAGGTGCTGTGCTTAGGTTTTCCCCAACAACAACTAGCGCTTCTTTTGTGTTGAGAAAACACTACTTCAGTCTCCTTTACCATTATGAACAAGTTCACTTCTTCGGCTTCCAGGGTCCACTTCGTACTCCAACAGGTAACCCATTCCTTTTTTTCCCCCTAGTTTTGCAAGTTTTATTGGTTCTTTCTTTCTTTTTTGTCTTTAACAAAATCGATTACCAGTTAATTTGGCTAAAGTTTGCGCTGCTGCAGATACATTTGCTGTAAGCAACACGAGACCTGAATTGGCCATCGTGGAATATTCCCCAAAACCGATAAGAGATAGTTCTGGTCCTCTTATTGAAGGTTAGTTTATTTGTTTTTCCCAATCTCCATATTTGTTTGCTAATATGAAAAATGTTAAAAGAGGATAAAGAGGAGCTTCAATTGCACACCACAAGTGTTTCATCAAATTTTTGTTCCATAACCTTACTTCCAATTTATGAGTTAGTTAATGAGTTTGTTGCTAGATGTCGAAATTACAGTTTTGGGCAAAGCATATTGATTTTGATATGTTTAGCATTTGGTAGATAACTGGATAATTTAGAGATTTCTGCATCTTTCTTTTCCTGTGGTCCCACTACATTTGTCCTATAATTTTGGATATGCTTGTTTATATGGTCTATTTCAACTTTATATGGTTTTTCTTGTGTTTCTTTTCCTTTGGAGGAGCTCTCTTGATCTCAGGTCATATTTTTGTTACTAAACCGTAACTTTAAAGAGTGGACTGGATTAATTACATGACACTTAAGTTGACTTTGCCTAAAAATTTATTAAGTACTGCATTAATCATCAGAAATTTCATATATAGCTACTGGGTTTGAACTTACAAACAATTTTTTTTTTTCATCTGTTTTAGCCTTCGGAACAGTTGAAGGGAAATTTGACTGTGGTTATCTGGTGTCTGTAAGGGTGGGTTCAGAGGTTCTCCATGGAGTACTTTACCATCCAGACCAGCGAGTGCCGTCTGCCACCTGTGCCAATGACAATACTGCCATTGTTCCATACACTTCTAACAAGAGAGCTCGGCGATCCGGTCGGAGAAGAAGAAACCGAAGATCTGGGGATCCTAGCTATCCAAAACCAAACAGGAGTGGTTACAACTTTTTCTTTGCTGAAAAGCATTATAAGCTCAAATCTCTTTATCCGAATAGAGAAAGGGAATTTACCAAGATCATTGGCCACTCCTGGAGCAATCTAAGCCCAGAAGAAAAGAAGGTATAATTACACAATGCAGCCTAACCTCTTTAGCTTGCTTTACTTCTGTTTGTATCTTTTTCTTAACCTTAATTTTATGACATCCTCTGTTTTATCTTCATAATTGACCCGTTTTCGATTCAATCTTTCAGGTTTACGAGAACATAGGACTGAAAGACAAAGAAAGATATAAGAGAGAATTGAAAGAGTACAAAGAGAGATTGAAGCTTGGGCAGACAATGGAAGTTCGGTGAATTAAACCTGAAATCTGAACATTAGAACTCAAAAAAATTAGGTTTTTAAGAATCAAGAGACAAGAGGAATCCTTGACTGTATAAATCCATATATAAATGTGAACAGATAAAATTGGCTGGGATCTTCGCAACAGTGCTTTTATTCGTTGATGTGTTATTGAACAACCCGTCCTAGCTTACAGGATTGATATCGGCGACCACACAAGACCTTTGCATGCAAGATGATGATGTAAAACACGACGGGTCGAATATAAATTAAGATATTCATGATTTATTATTCACATTGTAACGTATGGCCAGTCGTCCTTCTGGTGCCAAGGAACTGATAGTTTGTTCCACCGTTGTTCTGCAACTGAATGCAGAGGACTACAAAACAAATGTCTTTGCAGTCCGCAAGGAATACTTTAGTGGAGTAGTCATCCGGATGAACCAACATTAGAAGGATTTTGATCATTGGAAGGTATTTTCTTCGGTAAACTGGACCATTTGAATTCGTGGTTCGCGAAGTGCATGTTCGTGTTTTTGGATCCGGGAGCCCCGTTACTAAAAGCTCCAAAGGGTTGAAACTCACCGCAACGCTCTATAGGCCGCTCATTCAATTGGGCCTTACATATACTCTCCTTAAATACATATTTTAAATTCATACGGCCAATTTTTAGTATTTTGCCAATTTTTTTAAAAATTATATTTTGCATAATTATTTGAATACTATTTATATGTTTATATTTGTTTATATAAAAATATGTTGTTTAGCTTTATTTATAAACAAATATAAATAAATACAAATACATATAAATAAATATAAACAATTATAAACAAAAATAAACAAGTGTCCGTGAATTTAAAAATTATATCCTTGAATTTGAAAATTATAACCACACGGACGAAAATACTATAAAATATATCTGTAATAAATAAACCAGTCTGTATGGAGCAAATTTTGTAAAGTTTCCGTGATGTATGACGTAATTATCATTAAATTAAAATATTCAAATTTTCTTGACACTTCGAAGAAGAATTTGCCAATGCATAAGGAAATTCTATTTTCAGTATATTGATTGTGGATTTATCGTCAGTTTTTTTTCTTTTTTTTTACTTTTTCAAAAAAAAAAGGACAAAACTCAACCTCTCAGCAATTGAAACCTTGAACAGGCACATTCCACGCAATAGACACCCTTTTGTTGGTAGTTTCAAGTTGTAGAGAAGCACCAAAAATACAAATCCATGTGCAATTGACAGCTCACGGCTTCACAATCAAAAAGTGTGAACCATGTATATGGTGACGTTAAAAGAAATTAAAAAGAGCATTTCTTACAATTGCAAATAAATTCATTCCGTTCAAGCTCAACTATTACCATTTTGATTTCTTGTCTTTCAAGTAAACGCATGTTCATAAGACGACCAAAATCAAAACGAAGTAGAGTACCATAGAAATCAGAGATGCCAACCTCCAATACAGCTCGCCTTATTCGTTCCATGGCAATGGTTCCGTTCGTCCGTCCTCAAAACTGCGGTAGCAGGTTCCTTTCTTTTATTCTGTTGCAACTTGCATATTAACCACTTCGAAGCTTGTCTCCACTCGCTTGATCCTTGATGAAATAAGGCTACATTGCGACAATGCAGATGGGTTGCCATTCCGGCAAGAAATACAAATCCAAAATCGGTGCAGGTTCACGTTGCATACCAGCTTCTTCAATCTGGGCATCGCTATTTAGACGTCAGGTACAACTCAGTTTTTACACTTAGGGTTTCGATTTATGAATATAGCACTTTAAATTACGGGGCGGCCTTCATCATAGTTGACCGACTTATCTGTGTTTTCTAGAACTCCTGAAGAATTCAATGCAGGACATACTTCTGGAGCTATGAACATTCCCTACATGTTTAGGGATGGAGCAGGTAAATGTCAAGAAATAGATCCACTAATCCCCAACTACCGCACTTGAACAATTTGACGGAAAAGCAAGTTTTTTTTTTCAAATGCTTTTTCATGTCGAGCTCGTATCCATCTACTGATCTCCTCTTTCTGTTTCAGGAATGTCCAAGAATTGCAAATTTTTGGAGATAGTATTGTCACATTTCCAAAATGACGACAAGCTTCTTGTTGTAAATCCTCAATATCAAGTCATCAACATTGTCATAACCAAACTAATGCTACCTCTAAGCTTAACTGTTTTAAGGGTTTTACTTTGTACAGGGATTTCAGAATAGGAAGAGGTCACTCATGGCTGCCACTGATCTGCAATCTGCAGCAAGTTAGAGATTGTCAAATTCCATAAGTTTCCCTTCACCGTTCCATTAGTTCTCTAGTAGTTTTGTCTTACTAAGCCACATTTTCAGAATGAATGATAGCACAAATGTGACCTCCACAGGGTTTTACCAATATTACTGATGTTGCTGGTGGATATTCTGCATGGAAAGGATGTGGACTCCCTGTGGTGTAGCTAAATCAATGCTCTTGGTGTAGTTAATGGAAGACTTCATGCATATGAAAGAATAATCGCAGTTGTCAGTAAAACTGTCAAAAACTCCCTATAAGACGAAGCGAAATCAAATTGATCGATTCTTTTTATGTACTTTCAAGAATTGGTGCATTCAACGGAATGTATACCAATGAGTTTGATCTGTGATAGGGTTCTTTTTCTTCCTTTCTTTTTTTTTAATAAAAAAACTGAATTTCAGAATTATAAATTCTACAAGTATAAAGAGTGGAAGAAAGTTACACCTTGGAATGGATGCAGGGAAAAATCTTAATCTACAAGTTGGAAAATGGAGGAAGAAAAGATAGAAGGCAGGCACCAATCTATACCCATTATTCCATATATAAATAGAAATCTTTACAATTTTCTCCCTCGATAATTTATGCATGTAATTGATAAAAAAAGATAGAGAAGAATAGCATATTTTACATTGTAATAGCACGCTGAAAGTTTTGGCTTCACCAACCAGAACTCGGCATACACAGCAGCATTGTCAGGACACAAAAAGATAGCAGGAAAAAGGCTTCCTCTGGGAGCTTGAGATGAAACAATATGTAGTTAGTTCTTATGCACCTTGTTGAGGCCATGAAAGAATCGACGCTTTCTCCTCCTTGAATGCTTTTGAGAACCCTTCGATGCGATATAGGGAACAAAATGCACCTACAGAGGGACAATAATTACCCAAGTGACTCGTACACAGGTAACTTCAACGTTCATCTAATAGTTTCAAGACCAGAAAACAGAATTCATTTTGATCCAAAAATAAAGCACTCAGAATTGGAAGCCCCAGAAATGTACAAATAATTCCACCAGGCCGATTGCTAGCTCATGGTCATGAATGTTCACATTGAAGGTGATGGATTCATAATTTGAAATTATTTGAATTCATAGAAGCATCAAATTTGTGCATATTGAATTAATGGAATATGATGTTAGATTTGTTAAGAAAAATAATTAGAATTAAGCAAATGAACCAGCAAAGCGTAGTTGCTAATTGCAAAAACCTGAGAATTATTGCGTATGCCAAATTCCTGAAGTTGTGAGCTCTCATCCAGAAGCTTCTCATTGTGGCACGATAGAGCGAAATTCGACCACACGTGCTTCCTGAAAAACAAAAAATCTCACCAGTCAATTTGCAATGCAACATAAGGTATGAAGTAGGTAAGCTTACCATGAAATATGACGGTGACCCATCGTAGATTGCTCCATTTCATTCACTTTCTTCTTGATTGCAAGCTTCAAGTCCTTGACAGTGGCTGAATTCATCATCGCCACATCTTCACTCAAACGGACAGAAGAGAAAATTAGTTACACTCCTTAAATGCTAGCAATCACAAAGTCGCATATCAAGTGTTCGAGAAAATGCTAAAAAAAAGGAGGAGGTACCAAAGGAGGAACCATCAAGTTTGAGGACAGATATGCCCATGGCACCGCCCAATTCAAGGCTGAGGAGAGTATCAACTTCCAATAAAGTGGTTTTTTTGGGGACATCGGCGAGTATAGGATCGTCGAGGAGAGCAGCGAGTGTGGACTGCAATTTAGCCTTCTTTACGTTACTGCTACTATATCCTCCAATTTCATCTTCTCCCTTAGAGCTCGACTCCATCATTCTATCGATGGCTATCAACTCAACCGTTGTCGGACATGCTCCGTCCCCATTCGCAGCATACTACAGTAAGAGGAGCTTTCGGAACGACGACGTATTTGAGAGACATCTCATTGAAGTCATAGATCTGCTTGTTGGGCTTTCGCAGGTTAGCTGTGGCCTATGGGCCACCTTTGTTCCTCTTTTGTTTTCCCTTGAAGGCCAAGAAAACTTGTTTAATACTGGTACAGTCAGATAATATAATATCATCCTAATTATGAGATTATTCAACTAAAGATAGGCGAGACAAGGATTAAATTAATTAATCTTATTGACTGAACCATAGTACCGGTCCTTTCTCAGCATTCCAAACACATTGATGATAGAGCTACTCATCATAAGGTTACTCGTAACCCACGGTCTTTGAAGTCGTCTTGCGGGACGTCTGCTCAACATTTTTATTGTTATTTTATTAAAGTCCTCAGTTTCTAACTCCTCAGTTTTTTCATCCGTAATCCAGGGGCTACTTTAAGAGTCTCGCGGGACGCCTACTCAACTTTCCACTAAACACAATTTTATTTTAATCCTCAATTGTTATCTACTACTTTATTTAATACTTTTTACCCCAAATTCATTAAAATAAAAATAGTTTATTCAAATAAAAATAATTCGTTAAAATAAAAATATTACATTAAAATAAAAATTATCAAAATGATTATTTTGTGAAAAAGAATTGGACATAAAATTTTAAAAATTACCAAAATTAAAAAGTGCGGGTTGATATGAAAATGAAAAAAATGAAACATTGGGATTGAATTGATAATTGGTAAAAGAGGAAAAATTTGATGGATTATTTTGAGAATATTAATAGTTGACAAAATTTGATGGGTTATTTTGTTGGGAGGATTGAGTATTTTCATTGTTGTAATCCATAATTTTGGAGAAAAAAATTGGAGTGAGAGTAATTTGAGAGTATGGAGAGAAATTTTAAGAGTTGAGAGAGTTTGGAGGAGAGAAATAAGTATTTGAAGTGAATAAATTATAGAAAAAAATGTGTTTAGTGGGGTATTTATAGGAAAATTGGTAAAACTAGCTGTTAGAGACCAAAAAGGTAATTTTTCAACCCCAACGGTAATATTACCGTTGGAGTAAATCTGACTGTTTGATCAAAACGATCCAACGGTCATATTTTATTATTTAAAAAATAAACACTGGCCTCGCGCCTGACGCAGGGAGGGCGGGCTAGCGGACCAGGACGCAGTAACGCGTTCCAGTCACCGGGCTAGGAACGGTAGCCCAGTTCCTACGTTCCTAGCCCGGTTACAACCGGCCTAATTGCAATCTCACACCCCCTCTCTCTCCGTCTCAGTCGCTCCCTTCTCACTCTCTCACCACCTTGTCGTCCCTTTCTCTCTCCACGCATCCTCTTCTTAGGCTACTCGTAATCCACGGTCCCTGAAGTCGTTCTGCGGGACGCCTGCTTAGTATTTTTATTGTTATTTTATTAAAGTCTATAGTTCCTAACCCCTCAATTTTTTCATCCGTAACTCAGGGGCTACTTTAAGAGTCTCGCAAGACCCCTACTTAGCTTTTCACTAAACACAATTTTATTTTAATCCCCCAAATTTTATCTACTAATTCATTTAATACTTTCTACGCCAAATTCATTAAAATAAAAATATTACATTAAAATAAAAATAATTCATAAAATTTAAAAATTAAATTAAAATAAAAAAATTACATTAAAATTAAAATAGTACAAATAAAATATTAAATATTACATTAAATTAAAAATACTACAACCCATATTTTTCACAAATTTTTTTACAAGCGTATTCATGCAAACGTCGTGTCGCAGGAGTCATATTCGACATATCTTTGTCGAGCATCACTATGTCTTCTTTAAGCTGTTGATCTTTAAGATACTCCATTTTTTCTTGTTCGATCTCGAGCCGTTGTTCTTTTTCTTTCTTTCTATTAGCTTCCGCTGTTTTGAAAGCTTTGCGATATAATTCTTTCTCGAACAACATGTCGTCCAAAATGGACGCAACTTCGGAGACGTCACTTGATGTCGACTTTCCTTTCTCATGCACGTTGCGTTTCGCCTTTTGCTTGGTTATTGGCTCTTTCCCTTTGGCCTTATCTCGGCCCATTGGGCGAGCCTCTTGTGTTGGCTCTCCTTCGACGCTAGGATTGGAGGCGTTGAGATCGAAGGAGCCGAAGTTAGTGTACGCCTTGGGCGTTCACCTTGGTTCTTTTTGGACCAGTCTCGAGGTCCATGAGTAATAATTCCCTCCATTTCGGATGATCACGTAAAATTTTTCAAACGTCATCGTGGAGGAAATGGGTTTTCGCATCAACCAAGTAGATAACACGTGCTCGCTCCATAATCATTGTTGGAATCCATAATTTTGGGGAAAAAAATTGGAGTGGAAGTAATTTGAGAATATGAAGAGAAATTTTAAGAGTTGAGAGAGTTTGAGAGAGAGAAATGAATGTTTGAAGTATAGAAATAAGAGGAAAAATGTGTTTGGGGGTATTTATAGGAAAATGGGTAAAATTAGCCGTTAGGGATCAAACGGATAATTTTTCGGCCGCCAACAGTACTCCAACGGTAATATTACCGTTGGAGTAAATCTGACCGTTGGATCAAAACGATCCAACGGTCAGATTTTGATTTAAAAACATAATGTAATATCAACCAAGCCCACTGACCGACACATGTAATTTTGACAAACTCACTCGAATACTGAAAATCAACCAAACAGAAACTGCAGTGAAGATCAAGTACAAACTAAATGAAGAATTACAACCAATCCAAATTGAAGATGATGAAAGCATACAATTCTACATCGAAGTGAAAAAAAATGCCAATGATGTGACAAAGTATCCTCAATGTGTCACTACACAGCAAAAGTAGATTCAAGTCTTGGTACCACCATCTACATTAGTGGCTATGAATTTACAAAGAATGGCAAGTGAATTATCATCAATATTGCAGACAACCAAAACCAATCAGTAGATTCAGAAAATTCAGAAGTAATTACTGACATTGTTGATTAAAAGCATTACCTTTGATTCTTTAACAACCAACTCAACATCAATGGAATCATCATCAAGCTGGAAAATAAAAAATTATTAATAAGCAAAACTTTTAAGAGTGGGAAAGATATAAAAAGAAAAGTAGAAAGCTACTAAAACAACCTCATCATCTAATTTATTAGAGAGATTAGAAGCTCCAACATCAGCTTGTAATTTAGCCAATTGCTCAGGAACCTAAATCAAATGTATTGAAAACAAATAGGTAATAGACAATAAAGAAGTAACACAATGTAAGCTGTTTGAGTTTTTTAAAAACAGAAAACAGACAAAAAAAACTAAAGTTGAACTTAAAAACAACAAACAAATAACAAGGTAAATTGAAGCATGATAAAAAGGAAACTTAACAAACTTGAGAAGACATTCGCAACACCACCAACCCCAACAGCTTTATCCAAGCGATGAGAAACCTAAGGAAAAAAGTAGTATACCCAAAAGCAAGGGAAATTAAGAACATAATCCCAAAAAACAACTAAAATTAAACCAAAGTGCACAACTGAAACATATATTAATCTTATCATCTAAATTCTCCAAAGTATTAGAAGCACCACCATTCAATAGAGATCTAGTTTTAGTTGATTCAAAATCTACTTTTGTGTTTTATCAGTGTAGGATTTGTCTAGACTCAAGTTGTTGATGTAGGATTCGCTTATACTCAGTGTCTTTCTCTCAACTACTGAGATTTGTCCTACCATTGCCATCAGTTGAAGTTTAGCACGCGAAATAGTTCTGATACTATAATATTATGATCTAACATAAGCACGCGACTGTCCTTAAACAACATATGACTGCTTATGTGTGATTCATCTATACTCAGTACATTCCTCTCAATTGCAGAGGTTTGTCCCAACATTGTCATCAGTTGATTATCGCCCCACTGCCGTTCACGTTTGCAATCAAAGTGACATAGATTGATACCATAATTATCATGCCCTGAAATTTTAAGTAACATCTAACAATTAATGAATTCTCCATTATTAAGTCTAAAAGTTCAAATTTGATTATTTAAACAAATAAGTCATTATATTTATAATTTTTTTCATCTATATATATTTATATAATATAATAAAAAATTTGACCTATTAAGTTTAGTTATATGTTTGGATGAAAAGTTATAAAAAGAAGATAGTAGTTCAAATCTTGAGGAGAACGGAAAAGAATAAAACAAAGGCGAAAACTATTCGAAACAAATACTTATATAATGACGTAAATAAAAAGAGGCGTAAAATAGAAATTGAAATATAACAGCCATCAAGGACAAAAGTGTAATTCAAAATGGTATATAAGAAGTAAGTGCCTGCTAATGATATTGAGCAAGAAAATCCACACAAAAAGGCAACAAAAACACTAGATTAATCCCCAGACGTCAAAAGATACAGTAGTAGACTCTGTTTATTGCAGATTGAAGAAAGGATCCAAGAAAAAGCTTCCGTGACAAAATGAAGAACATCAATTCAATTTCAAGTCTTCTGCTTCTGCATTTCAACCACCTTCTTCCAGGAGTCCCTGCCTGAAATCTCACTCCACCACCTCCCCACATTCTTCCTGGAAGTGAAGAGCTCTCCCTTACCGGTTGCATTGACCAAATAATGAGCATTAGGCAAGTGGGAAAGATCAGCCAAGGAGAACTCATCGCCAGCCAAGAACCTGCTCTCTCCAAGCCTCTTATCATAAACATCAAACACCTTTTCCAGCCTCTCCTGGTTTTGTTTAATCACGCCTTCGTCTTGAGGGATTTTCATTCTGGGTGCGAATGCTAGCTGAAACACCAGTTGCCCACTTGGTGGGTTAAATGTCTGTCCTTCCGTCCCTAGCCATTGCTCTATAGAAGCTTTGACCAGTGGGTTTGTCCCATATAAACCCTTGTTTCCGCTCCCTGCATGCTTCTCACATATGTACCGACATATTGCTCTCGATTCTAGTCCCAAACACACATAAAGCGCAGAGTTTTAAGAGACAATGGGAGAAAATCTGATCAAATTTAGTATGTAAAAGAGAATATATTTATTTTACCGAAGAGAGCGATGTCCTCGTCTTGAAAAGCAGGAACTTGACCGAAAGGCTGTCAGGGTCAAAGAACTGATGTGGGTTTGCGTGGGACTGGGAGACAGAGATTAAAGCGAAAAATGGTAATTTGAGCCAAGAGAGTACCTGAATCTTGAGATACTCAGGCTTCTTGTGTTCGCCTTTGGACATATCGATCGGGATGAGCTGGAAGTCAACATCTGTCTCAAGCAGACAAGCTAAGACTCTCGAAACTGCAGTGGACAACGTCGGTCCGTACACCTTCACCGGAGCTGCCATTTAGCTTTATCAGATGATTTCAGCTCTTCTTTTCTTTCTACAGAGATAACCACACAGAAATGACCATACAAAAATGTCGAACTCTGTCACTTTATCTCTGTACTTAAAGCGGATGCCAGTTGGTCCACCTAAGCCAAAATAAATGTCTTGTAGATAAAATATGGGTTATAAAATATTCCCACTTTTCTTTTCCTTATATGAAGATTTGTTTGTATTTTTATATTAATAATTATAAAATATTATATTAAATTATTCTTATTTAAATACACATTACATAAAAATTTTAAATTAATGAGATAATATAAAAAGTATATTAAAAAATTATAATTAATATTTTTAATTAATTCAATTAATTTTTTTAATTTGTATGAAAAAATATGTCAATTTATTTTTATGGAATTAAGAAAGAATTAAATAATAAAAGGGCAACAAATCATGCGCTCATTGGCTGGCCAAGCAGGGTCCTTTTAAAAAATTGATAGCTCCCCCCATTCGATGGATGTTCCTAGTAGTTTAAATACTTTGATGTACTAAGACTTTCATGGGTATAATGTTTCTATTAATAAAAATTTTACGCCTCCATTTATTTCGAAGTTTTTCTAATAGAGTTAGAGCAAGTGAAGCTACTTGTTCGTAGATCTAGCCTTAGTTAGGAAACGAGTTAGTGGTTCTTTTCAATTAAAAAAAATCAAATAATAAAATATTAGAATAAATAACATTATTTTTAAAAAATATATAAATACACAAATTATAACAGTTGATACCACATAAAAGTGGGTTTTTGTATTCTCACTCAACGACCATCTGTTCACAAGCCTGTATTGAAATTTATCGAAAACAAAAAAGAGAAATGTTTCTCAAACATCAATACGTCATTTGCTTTATTTCTTGGTGTATGATCATATATAAATTGATCAGTCCCATCTTCTTCTGGGAAATTGGGTTAATGCATTTTGTAATTCAATGCTAATGTAATGGCTTGATTCTTCTCTTGCAGAATTAATTAGTTGGCACAAGCCCACCAGTTGGAAGGAAGCCCATCCGACACAATAGGAGGCATGTTTCTGAGATTGACATCAAGCGGAAGCATACGATACTCAATGTCAAGTTCTTTGAACACTTTGATCATCTCTTCCACCACAAGATCTCTCTTTACCCACCTCTCCCTCATTTCTTGATAGTTCATTCTGTGTTTGAGCCACACTGAAATCTTGATTCTGTTCATGTCTTCTATGTCTGTCGCTACCACCGTTGGAGCTGAGTGCCAGTGTTCCCGGTTGGCTTCAACATATCTGCAGTTACAGCCCCTGTCAATGCTGCTAAATTGAGTTTCTAAGTGCATATGACTATATCCAGATTCAGGGCCTTAAAAATTTTAGGTGGAATGGTTCATGACATCGTATCAGAGAAGAATGTGACTATACTCAGCGTTTAGTTGGAATGCTTCATGATAAAGTTGGTATTCAGTTATCTTAATTAATGCAGCTGAATAATGCATACCCTTTTATTCTCTCTTTCATGAGAGCAATCTTCTCCATTGGAGTAGATACGTGAACACAGAAATCAAATCCCTCTACCATATCAGGACTGCGATAGAAGTTACCAATGGGCTTCGTGGCCAGTACACTGTTGGGGTAAATGATCTTCTGCTGGTCATGCCTCAGAAAAACTGTAGTTAATATGTTCATCTCTTCCACTACCATCTGAACCAGAAAGAAAAATACAAAAGATACTTCATACAATCAGTCTGAATTTGAGATTGTATAATGAAAACTTAAATCAGCACAGAGAAATATTTATCCAGATATACCTGGACTCCGTCCACTTCGCAACGATCTCCTACATCGAACGGATGCATTATGAATAAGAATATGATGGCCTCAAATGCTGTTTTGCAGGAATTCCCAAATACAAATGCCAGCAACAGAAGCTGTGAGCTTATGAACACTAGGACATGGGTTACAGGGAATCCTAGCATCATGAGCCAGACTATAGTGATGATAATTATTACAATTACATTCACTATATTGTGAAGCTCATCCACTGCTGTTTTTGTGTCGTTGAGAGATAACGCAAGTGACCTTCTCTCTTTGAAGGCATTGACCTAAAACATTACAAAAATGTAATTGCTTCAGAAGAAGGTTACACAGAGAATTACTTGATTTATTGGTCAGTAATTTACCAGCCAATTGTTAAGAGATGACTTTGTTATTCCCTCATTTTCACATGATGCTCCAAATAGACACATTGCCTTCAAAGCTTCTTCTTTACCCATGGAGCGCATTATATCATCAAGAAAAATATGCCTGAGTACATGGTAGAATGAAAAAGAAACCATGATTGAAGGGTTGGTTAGAATCCGAGTCAAACGTAAAGAATTTAAAACAAAATACGTATGGGACTTCAGAAGACGGTAACTGGTATTAACAGTTCCGAATAACATACTGGGACCCTGTCTTAGCGACCTTCTGGAAGATTTTCTTGGCAGCCTCTTTTGCCTGATACTCACTTCTGATATGCAACAAAGTCTCATCTTCGATGTCTGAATCAAGCAGCTGCTCCTCCAGGGTAGATAAGTTACCATGACGAATTATTTTAATCATACTCTTCATAGTCCAAGCTGATATATTCTTCTGATTTAGTTCATGCAGGTGATCAATTGGAATCTCTTCATCTTTCTTCTTAGACATTGTATTGGAAAATCTTGGCCTCTTCCCAATTGAATGACATTTTTGCAGGTTTCCTTTCCCTGCATTATTCTCATTCCTACCAAGTGGAGTTGTCTTCAGGTCACCAGGATTAGGCATAGATTTAGAATTATGTAACCGTGATCCCTTGGAAAGTTCATGCTCGTCTTCAGTGATATGAGTTTCAAACAATGGTGGACCAGATAGCGTCTCTATTACATACTGATTGAAGAGAGCCTCCTGGATACGTTCGAAGAAGGTGTTGACATGGAAAGATGAAGCAAGAACCTTAACAAGAAGGGTTTTCAAAAACCATACCAAAGATGCTGCCAAGAAACACACCAGAATCTTGGTTGAATAGGGTAAGATTTTACTATCAGTCTCCTTCACAATAGTTTCGCCAAAAATCAAGTGCCAAACAAGCAAAACCAGGCCAACCAAGAGAAAATTCTGAACATCCCTCTTCAACCCATAAACAAAATACAGAACCCTTTTCCGCAAGAGAAAGTTGCGTTCAATGAATAAGACGACAATCTTAACCGCCCAACCAGACACCAAACGACCACATATTACTGTCATAACCATGAGTTCCCATTTCCGTAGTGGAAGGTCCCAAAGTCTTTGCCTCTTTCTTACTGGAATGGAGAGGCTACAAAACAAAGCCACAAGAATCAGAACAAAACTAATCCATTGAAGAACCGCCAGTTTGCTGAACTTCACTGTCTTATATGCTTCAGGTATGTCTTCAATGTCAGCTTCTCTATGATCACCACCAAACCCTTCATTATCAGCAGTTCTGTTACTTCTTTGATGGTGCTTCTCACTCTCGGGTGGGTCTATCAATCTAGACTTTGTTTTGTTCACGAGTGACCTCCATGAGCTTTGATGAAAAGAAGCATTTAAAGATGACAGGCGTTTTTCTTGGTCTGAAGATTCATTGCTTCTTTGCTGCACAGCTTCTTTTAGAACTTGTTCAAATGATACTTTGGGTTTCTTCTTGCATGTACCCATGAATTTACTGCCTGAACTTTCGCCACTCAGACTTTGCAGCAATATCGCTAGAAGAAGCATCATTATCAATCTTCACGGCTATCTCTTCTTTCTCGTCATGAGAATCAAATTTGAGATGATGCAGAAGAGCTTCCTTTTCTTCTCGTTGCTTAGAGAAAGACCCAAGAGTTTTGAGAGACTTCCTCACATGGTCCATCACAAAGGATCAACTTTGATAAATCTCAGAAACAATTCTGAAGAATTCTGGACTACAGGTACTTGATTGTTGTGTTATTTAGATGGCATTACCAGCCTAATAAATCATTAATGAGGTGCACATGGGAAGAATTTGACATTATAAAACTTTAACTTATTTGGGATGAATATATCGTAAATGATCGTAAATAAAAAGTTAATAAATGATAGTGTTTGTTTAGAATAGAAGGGTTATGATGGGTTGATTAATTATATTTCTAATTTATCCCTGTGATTAAAGTGACATTGCCATCACAGCCAGAAAGCGACCATATGGGTGTTACCCAGTCCTGCTCCGTCTCTGCACAAAAATTCGTTCTTGAATATTTATCTATTTATTTCTGTAAATGATTGAGTTAGTCCTGTTAAAGGCCCAGATGGAAATGATATGCTTCATGGAATTTTTCTTTATGTTTCTGCACTTATTATTACAGTTTGATTAATAAGGTGAAGCTAGTCATACTTATAATTGTATTGATACATATTAGATACTTTTTAGTCTTGATGTTACTGGTTTTTACTGTTGGAATGAATTATGGTGTCAGTGCCGGTATTGTGTTTGAAAGGAATTATGAGTTTATTTGGATTGTAGAGATCAGGTAAAGTACCTAGAGTGGAGATGGCTCATGCCCCATTTGCATTGCTGCCAACAACATTTCCAGAAACTCATTGGAACCTAGCAAGTGAGGCAGCCCCTATTTTCAACAAGCTTGTTGATTGTGAGTTTGGACGGAAAATTACTGTTAAAAAAACAATGAGATTATTATTGTCACAAAAAATATTTTATTTTCTTTTAAAATTCTCAACCCTTACTAACACTCCGTATTAGAAAACTGTTTAAACTCAATACAAAATTCAATCCTTCATAACCCCTCATAACCCTTCTCTTTTACCTTTCCATTCATCCCAAATAAATATAAAAAAATAAAATCCCTTGTAACCATTTCTTTCCAATCAAAATCATCCTCCCAAATATAGTGTAAAGCTTATGCCAAGACGTGGATACACGTGGATGCTGAAAAAAGGAATCAAATCCTTTTGGCATAAATTGTTTTCTATTGTCGGCTTAAAGTGCTGAGTTTTCATCTGGTTATGTTACATTACAGAATCGACCTGAAGTCCTTTGTAAATCCACCACCACAGCCAACCGCACTATTCGTCAGAACACCCAATTGTGTTACTGAGGCTTCTTAATTTCATAACAGTAGGAAAGCTTTCCAGGTATACAGTTTTCCATGTCAAGTCATTTAAGAACAAACCGTCAAGTCTGAAATCAAGAATCTGATTGTATTCGATAAAACACGAGGCATAAATAATCAAAACTTTGGCCACCCAAGAGAAGTTTCTGGCAAAAGCACTCATTAGCATCTCTCAGTCTCTCTGTCTCACATAGAGAATAAATAGTCGATCACGTATATCATGTGTGGAGTGTAACATTTGTTTCTAGGGAAAAAAAAAGTCAGCCTGCAACAGCTTCCAATTGCTTGGCACCAATCTGCCATTAACGATTCCATTTAAAGACTAGGCAAGGTTCCAACCAAGATAAAAAAAAAAAAAAAAAAGAGACTAGCACTAGTGCAAATCAAAGCGTGAGAAAAGCGTTACAACATTATATACACTACTAATTCTCAAGTCTTCTGACCTGAGTTTCTGGCTCTCGCATAACTGCTGTTACAACTTTTCTAGGTGACCTCTCTTTGGGCATGCCCTCGTTTTCACCTGCAGCCTGGACAAATTACCAAGATTGTCAAAGTTATAACAAAGCAAAGCACCAACAAATAAACAACATTTCTGTTTTTTTTTTGTACCATCCTAGCCAACTGCTGTAGAAGTTCTAAAATTTCAGAGAATTCAGGTCTCCAAGAGGGATCTTGCTGCCAACATATCTGAAGGAGTTCCACAAACTTCGGATGCGTATTCTTTGGAATTGAGGGCCTTAGACCCTGAAATAAACACTCCCATACCACGTTCATTTGATGCTTCAGCTTGAAATAAGCTTATATGCACAAGTATAGCCACTTTAATTTGTTGTAAATTTCAAACGATCAATGGCACTCTAAAAGCTTCCAGGAGAGGGTATTTAAGACGGTCATTTTTCCAGGTGAGTAAATAAAAAAAAACATTGGTCATTCAATCATGCACTAGATTTGTAACAGGAAGTCCCTCGGTTCAATATCAGCATGCAACAATGATAATTATGTTAGAAAGGGAAGAGAGATAAAAACAATCTCTCATAAAAAATAAAAATACTAAGCATTACCTGCTGGACAACACCGACAGCAGCTTGCAAAGGGGTTAAGTGCACATATGGAAGCTGGCGAATCAGTCAAAATTTAGAATAGCTTGAAGCGAATGGAAAACACTAAATTTGGAGAAAACAAAATTCTTCAGTGAATGCACCAGAAAAGACCTCGTAACATTTACCAAAAATAATGCCCACCTTTCCTGTAAGCAGCTCCCAGAGCACAATGCCAAAGCTGAAAACATCAGCTTTGTGATCATATGGCTTATGTTCAATAACCTACACACCATAAGCGAAGTAAACACATCTTTTGGAGCTAAGATGAACCATCTAACAATTATTTGATTGTCATGCAATCGATTGCTCCATTTTAATATAAAATAAAAATTATCTTCTGCGCCTCCGACTGACAGCTGATCTAATAATCGTTAATATCTTCAGCCAATTTATTAACATTATCAAAGTTACAGTTTGTTTACTCCCTTATTCTTCAGGCGAATCTTTTAGCTAATAAGTCCCTGTAATTACCGTCACAGCATGGCAAAACTCAATGCCAATTCAGGAATTCAGCGTTTACAACAATCATTGCATGGGGAAGGGAGGCATTTCGTATGTTTTAAAAATATTCCCTAAAACATTTACTTCCAACCACTGTTTTAGCCAATCATACAAAATGATGATATCTAAGAAAAATCACATAAAGAACACCAACCTCCGGAGCCATCCAGCGATAAGTTCCAGTTTCTGCTGTCATCACTGCAGACTGATCTTGCACTCTAGCAACTCCAAAATCAGCAATCTTAACAACCTATCACCAAATCACAAAAATGTTTGAGCAAAAATGACATCCAGAAAAACAAGTCCCAACAGCTAATTTTTCATTTCTTGACACCTGCATGCAGAAATGTCTATGAGACATGACGCAAAACAACTGTCAATTCATTACTTTAAAACTGGACAGCATAGTAAATATAATAACAGCAAAACTCTTACTCCATTTTCATCCATCAAAAGATTGGCTGCTTTCAGGTCTCTATGTATAATATGATTTTGGTGCAAGTAGTTCATTCCTTTGGAAACATCAATCGCTACTCTGAGTAAGAATTGAAGACTAAAACTTTCCTTTCGTTTGTGTAGAAAATCATGCATGCTCCCACCAGACATAAATTCTGAGAAATGGCATGTGTACAATTATCAAAACACTTAGAATGAAAATCATATGGGTCAAATATTATAAATGAGATAACATAAGATCTAATATAATGACTATTTTACTGTTTTACCATTCACATTTATCTTCAGGCACATGAAAAATGTACAAAAAAAAAGTGGGGAAAAAATAGTAAATGCACCTGTTACAATGCAAAAGCATGGAGGTCTTGTACATGCGCCAATGAACCGTACAACATTCTTGTGCCGAACTTTCCTGCAAATTGCCAACAGATCTTTAAATTAACAAAAGAATATGAAATTCCTGACACCATAAGACGAGTATAATCACTGCATAATTCAAAAAAGGGCATAATATTGAAAAATTATTCAACTTTTATTGAAGGTATTCCAGTTAAAGTGTTCACGAAAATCAGGAGAAGTAACGAAGCACATCATTTCAAAATCTTCATATGCAGACAGTTTACAATTGACATATACCCTACCTCATTATGAAGACTTCTTGGATAAATTCCTTCCGCAGTTTGTCAGTTAGATGTTCACTCTTAAGAACTTTAATAGCCACGTCCTGACTACAAAAGGTACCTTTATACCTGTTTGAATTAAATAATGCAATTAAGCTAGCATCAACAAAATGAAGAAACTGAAAATGAGATTTTACATGATGAGAACTCACAGATCTCCATAGGAACCAGATGCAATTTTGCTTTCATATCTCAACAAGCTTGCATCAATTTCCCAAACATCAACCAGCTCAGCAGGTATGTTCACATGATATGAGCTAGGACCCGTTCTTGTTCTCTGATGCTCCATGACTGGATAAATGACATGAGCTTTCAACTGAGAACTCTTCTGCATTGTACTTCAAATTATCAAGTATAAACAGATGCACAACTAAAATACTGTAAAACAAAAAATAAGTTGATTTAAGTACCAAATTCCATACAAATTGAGTAACATTCTAATCACCATCAGCTTTAATAGAGAAGAAGCAAGAACATAGTAAAAAAAAAAAAACGAAGAAGAAGAAGTAGAAGAGGGCTACCTCAATTTTTGGGATTTCCTTTGCCAACATATTCTTAAGCTGCAAAGTCTCCTGTGTGAATAACAAATATGAAATCAAGCAGTTATAACAAAAGTAGACATGCTAGTTTATAACGTAAAATTTGTAAATTTTTGGTAAATTCATAAAGCAGAGAAGCTACAGATGTAGCATGGCCAATAATATGCGAGTTGCGACTCTGTCTACAATGAACAACAACAATCAACGATTTATTTGCTGGTATGGAAAAAAGAGCAGGATGATGACTACCTCAATTGGCCAATTGTCAACAACAAACACATCCAAGGAGTACCCATCTATTGTGGAAAAAGCATGTGCTTCTTGTATGTTCAATCCAATCTCAGACAGTAAGGAAGTCAGCTGGAAATTCAAATTGAAAACAAATAGCTTTGACTAGGTCAATTAGAAAATTAAATAGCACGTTCAATTCCATGCGAGAGAGAGACAAAAGATTGAATGGAAAATGATAATTCATGAGATGTTAAATGTGGTTTCTAGACATTTTTGTATCAAATTATAAGATGATCACAGACAAGCCAGATTTTAGGAGCTCACATATAGATAAAATTCTCTAATGCGCGGGCAGAAAATGAAACATTATTAATAAGAAATTGAAGCAAAAAGAAAGCACATATTGAGTTCTTGACAGAAGAATCTTGGTTGAGCAGATCTGATTGTTTCTTTGGCATGAGGAATGATGCTAAACTCATTGAGAATACACTAAAGAAAAATTAACTCCCCAAAACAGTACTTCTTCCTGCACTGTGTAGTACATCTGAATGAGTGACGCTAAATAACAATTGAGAATATCTACAAGAGGTTATTTACCTGACTGAGGAGCTTTGGCTTATCATTGGTTGAAATTGTGATTTCATGCATAAGCCTACAAAAGAACATGAAACATCACGGTGTTATCTACCACCAAGGCACCGACCATCAAGAGCTTCCAGAAGTTAATGAAAATCTTGAAGCTCCATATCTAATATTTCTAGGGAAAGGGAGAAATCAGCATATCCAATCTAAAAAATCCTACAAGAATAAACAGCATTTCTCTTACTTTTTCAAGAAAATGCAAATCAATTAGCCATTCATTAACAATATTTAAACATTTTAAAACCATGATCATTTGTCACAGTAGATTATACAACAATTTGGTTTTCATGAACTCCATGTAACAATGATAAAAAATAATCATTTTTGTAATTATGTTTTAAATCATGCTTTAAATAATTATCAACCCAGCCTGTACTTGGAGGCTGGAGCCCTGTTTTACCAAGTTTTATTCAATTTTGAACTAGGAAGATCTAATAGGGGCACTCATGCGATGACAGCAATTGAGCAAGGACATCTTGAGTTCATGACAAGAAGAAAACCTTTCAAAATCATTACCGAGAGTGAAGCATTCTAGTAATATCCTTGTTTTGACCTTCATTTACATGTTCCAGATCAGGAAATGAACCAAATGCTGGCGGTGGATGAATGCTGAAAGCAGCAGAAAACATAAAAGAATATTCGTAAATTTAATAGTTTGCGAATTTCGACTAAGAAAATTACATCCAAAAAAATTTATTTAAGCCTGCCTTAGTTTGCTGGAATCAGATGGAAGGTCCACTTTTCTTGCAGAGTCCGGATGAAGAGGAGGATCAACAGAGTTTCCATTTGATGCAGTAAGAACCTGAACAAGGGACATAAATGCCAATATGCATTTGTCCACGGAAAAAAAAAATTCAGGATGTGATAAAACGCTTACCACGTACCTGTTTTCACGAATTAACCGTGAAAGAAGAGGTATGAGATTTTCAAGTCCTAGTTTAGTATACACCCAGGTAGCTTCACCAAATACTTGAACTTGACAAATTGATGGATTAATGCTTTCCAAACAAAAAAAAGCAATAAAGCTTTATGATTTAGAAAAAAGATGTGATAGATGGCATTATTTTGCCCATAAATTAAAACAAACTAAAAATGTTTCCCGGCAGGTTTGCCACTCTGGTTTAAGTTTCTCCACATGATTATTCTTTTTTTTTGTTTAACAATGAGACCATTCTTATTGTTATTTTACTATTATTGTTGTCAATGTCATTGTTGTCATAAACTAAGCAAGTTGTTTCACAATAGTTTATAAAGACATTGACAAGGCAATGCTACTCTACCAATAATTGAGATTAAAAACATACACATGCATTAGCTGGATCTAGAAGTCAAGATACCAAGATTCTTAAAAGAATCAATGACTGAATCTCTTGTGTTCATACATTGTAACAGTACCTGCACCAGTCGGACTTCGACTGCAGGCCTGGTAGCAGGATCCTCGGCTGCCTGCAGTAATCTCTTGTGCATAAGAACATCCCCTGCTCTCTCCACATTCACATCCAGAGAATACCTGAATTGAAAAAAAATACCACCATTGTGCAAGCAAAGCAACCAATAAAGATATGTTCACAGTCATGTAAAGCCCCGTCAATATCAAAACCGGTGAATGGACAGAAATTCTAATCAAATTTTCTTGATCAATCACAAACTAGTAATAGTTTTAAATTAAAACAGCTTAGATGACAAATATCAACCCGAAATAACTACGAAACTTGCAAAGACGCTGAATTAGAGTCAAATCAAGCACAGTTCACAACTCCGTGTTGTCTAACCGCAAATCAGTTCTCTCTATGACTCTTCTCACTGTCGGAAAAGGTCAAATCAAAAGAAAGTTGAAGCCTCTTTGAGAACTATGAAGCTACACAGGAAAAAGAAAATAAACGGAATCGACGATTCCAGGTATCTCCCTTCACTAGATACCGACTTGGTCAACTTAATGAACTATCGAAACGGAGTACGGTTTCCGTACCCCTCCATTAACCAGAACATTAAATTCGGATCCATGTTTTCAAAATAAAAAAAGGCCTCGGTCTCTTTTCTCGAGTTTTTCTCGAGAATCAAACGGAAAAATAAAGTAAAAAGAAATCAAAGGGACAATAGAATCAGTGTCATAGGCTAGGGCTAAGATTACCGAGTAGGAAGTCTATAAAAATGAGCCCAGAGTTCTTCTTCAAAGCCAGGAAGTCTCGTTTCTTCGTCATTCAAGTCCCTGAGTCGACTAAGAACGTCATTGTAAACCTCAGTCTTCTGCCTCTGGTTTCGAGTCTGAGTCGCTGCAAAATCAACAGCTCTGCTACTACAACTCTCCGAATCTCCCATCCAATACGCAAAATCAAGTCGAAGAAGAAAAAAAATTCAGAAACACTCGGTTGAGTTTGAAGCAAGCAAGTATGTATATTGATCAGAGGAGAAGAAGCATGGTTCAGGTGAATTGGTTAGTTGGTTGGTGGGAGGAGAAGGCGAGAGGCGAAATGAGAGAAAGTTGCATGAAACAGGTGAGGAAATGAAAGAAAAGGTGAGTGGTTTGGATTTGGTGACTTAAGACACGGCCATTGCGTTGGGTTGGTGTTTCAGAATCAAAAACGTGATTAGTTTTGGAGCTTAAAAGAAAGAAAGAACCTTAAAACTAAAAAATTGGCGTGGCGTCATGCGCACCCCTACACCCCACAAACACAAGCGCGTATCTACGTGGATTCTAACAATGCTGTCTTGCTTTGCTTATATCACCACCTCCTCATCCACAGACCACATTTCTTTATAATGGCTAAAAAAGTAATTGTAATTTTTTATATTAAAAGGACACTCCCTGTGTATTAAAGAAAGGGCTTATCCAGGTATCCTCTCGTTAATCCATTGATGGCATCACGCACCTCCACTCCTGCCCAATAGTACTTCTCTATTGTCTCATTTCCACTTGCACGCAAAACTAGTGAAACGATAAGCCCTTCCTCATTATATTAATCTTGTGGCTGTCAAAATATGCATAATTGAGTCGCCAGCGTAACGTAATCACCCACTTCCTTTCTTATTATTGCCTTGCAATTTCAGTCGGACTGGGGGAATCTTGTTGGGAAACAATGAATTTGTTTTGGCCTGTTCATATTATTACCAACTTCTTTACATCACCTGAACTTGGGACATTTTTGTTTGATTGGTGCTAATGCTGAGACAGTTATGGAAATAATTAATTGCCAAATGCCTAAAGCCTGCCCATTAGTTTCCAAATTGGTGAAAAGTTTAAAAAAATGGTAGCACTGCCTCGGACCTTGCTTTGGTGGGGTTTTTTTAGGTAAATGACATGACGTTTTCCTTCCCCTGTGTTTTGACGTATTGCTTTTAAACGTGGGCTTCGTAAATCACAACCTGTGGATGGTCAATAATCCAGAATCTTGGGTTTCGCCTGCTTGACGGAATTACCACGGTAAATTGTTGATACAGTGGTTTAAAAAATCATGAAATTCTCACTCTCTCTCTCTCTCTCTCTCTCTCTCTCTCTCTCTCTCTCTCTCTCTCTATATATATATATATATAAACAAAGAATAAAAAGTGGAAATTTCTTGAACGGACTACTGTTGATACTTGATATTAAACATCTGATCTTAGCAGTTAAAAATAATTATGATGATGATCCCTAAGTAGGGAATTTACCTAATTTTAATCCCAGTGCTGCCGGAGAAGTAATGATTTTTTCCCTAAAGTGAGACATTTTATACGAACCAACAACAGGAAAAGAAAAAATGCTATGGCTTAAGCGGAATGATTGAATGAAAATTTTCAGAACTTGTCCAGATTGAAATGTGAACAAATAAGATGGGATACGAGAGCTACTCCAAGATTCGGATTGTCTAATCAAGAGTTATATGGTTTCATTCTCATAGCAGAATCAATCACCGACTTTCGAACAAATTTTGCTTATAACTCCCTCTTTATTGCTGAGTACTGATCAGTTTTTAATTACTGAAAACTCTTTGCTCGTGTCACATTGACAACAATCCTGGTTGATTTTGGTAGATTGAAGTAAATAATAAAAAAAAATTGTGAATTATATGATGAGAAATTAGAGAAGGTCACCCCATTTATAAATCAATCAAAGACGAATGAACTCAACCACTTCCCAACCCAAGTAGTGTTTCCATTGGATCTGGACAGAAGCGGCGGCAAAAGTTATATCAGAATCCGGCCAGGATTCTAAAGCATGGCCAATTTTCTACAGTATTGAGTTTCTGTTATGGTGGGAAGTTTGTGGGGGTGCCACTGAAATGGATTGGGTCTGCAATTGTACTTTGTGGATTAATTTATAAATGAAATTTAGAGATGTGAAAAGAAAGATGCTTCTCATCCAGTGCCCAAGAAGAAGGCCTAAGAGGGAAGGAGATAGTGGCTGGTCCCTGTAGATGTGGCAAGTCACAACCCATGCCCCACTTTTCCAAGGAATCATTAGACCCTTATGGTACGATGTTGTAAATCCACCCGCACCTCATATTAACATTCTCATCCAGTGCCCAAGAAGAAGGCCTATTGGCTTCTCTCTCCGTGCCGCAAGTAAAATTAAATAATTGAATATTAACGCACGTGGGCGATACCTGCAATCAGCTCGTCGAGGAAGAAAAACCAATAGCACATTGCAATGAGCCCATCACAAAAGCCTTTTTCTGAGCTTTGGTTTACTACCCGAAAGATAAAATTCTGTTCTAAAGACTTTATTAAGAAATGTAACAAAAAAAGTAACTGAGGTCCGAGGATAAGAAAATGCTCTCCGAAATTCCAGCTTAATTGATCATCTTCAATCTGATTTTTTATGGTCCCCCTCACTGTCGATCTCCCAGCTATCAACTTCAGAATTATATTCTTTCGCCTGGAAAAGTCTCCAATCATTCAAAGAATTCTCGAACTTTACTTCTATCCACCAATAAATCCACTGCAAATAGCATCATATATATATATCACTCATCAACATGCTTTACATAGAAAAGAAAATCAAAAGTTTGATAAAAAGCGGAGAGAGAAGAGCCATCGTCATAAAATAGAAGATTACTTGAAACACAATTGAATTCACTATATCGATTGGCAACCAAATCCTGGCAATGGCCACGCTTGATCGAGCAGTCATAATGAGGAGCCAAGCAGTGAGAATTACGTTTTTCTCTATCATTAACGCGGCACTCAAGAATGAGACCAAAATTAAACAAAACACGTCCATTTGTTCCCTCAAAATGGAAGAAACATTAATCGAGACCTGAAAGAAAATGAAAAAGAAAAGGTTAGACTAATGGCATGGTTCCCGAAACAAGAAAAATGTAGCTTGTGACAGTATGTATAATTAGTATAATTAGAAACATGCCTTGTGGTGCTGTGATGTCGAATTAACAAAGATCTCTGATGAATCGTTCTGCAAAAACACGTCTCACAAAAAAACAGTAGGTCTTCTAGAAGTCAAACTATTTCAATCAAATTCTGCTTACGCAAGTACAGCTGGCAATTTTTGACTGGACGCGCGCATGTAACATAAATCTAAGTCATGGATGGCTTACGTTTTGTTGCAATATCGATAGCAGGTATAATATCTTCAAATCTGCTCCAAGTAGAAACAGAGCAGCTTGAAATACACTTTTCTCAACTATGGCAACCGCACCAAAACAAAACCGACAAACAAGTAGAAACATCACCAATGGAATTGTTGGAATTCCGGCTTTGACTTTGGTATGAAGAAAACAGAATCATGGGTCGAAGTAGCATGTTAACGTCAACGGCAATACTCAAAAGTTGCAATTATAGGCTACAAATACATAAAATATTACCAATCCATTATAAGAGCATCAATGCCAATATAAGAAGAAACCAATATTAATTATACAAAAAAGCTACTGTTGAACATCAGAAGAGGATCTCCCGGTAAAGCAGAAAGAACATTAGAAGAGGAGCAGCTGAACGTTTACCTGAACATCCCATGACTTCTGATCGAAACAAAGTTCTAAAGAAGCCATGGAAAAAATATGTGCCGAGAGACTTGCACGTAGAATTCAGGAATTGAGAAGATAGAATACATGGCTTCGCATGTCCATACATGAACATTATGGTGTTTGGTTCATGAATTTTAGAATATAAATGGGAATCGAATTCCAATTACGATTCTAAATGTTGTTTCACAAAATTCATTCCAATTCTCATTCCCTTCGAGAATGAAGGAGAGTTGGGGACTACTGAGGGTGGATACCTCCCTACTGGGTATGACCATGCATGCAATTATTTCCCGCCGTGATATGTCTTGCTTGGCAGTAACCGAGGTCTACTCACCACGACACCCGCTGAGAGCCCGCGGAGGAATACCCCCAAGGAGATATTCGGAGGCGTCCAAGGAGACAGTGGTGGGTCTTGAACCTGGCTCTGCCACAAGACATTGCTCTCTTTTCCGCTGAACCACCTCCCAGGAGGTAGAATGAAATTATCAATGTATTTTTTTTTTCACGCCTCATTTCCCACATCTTCTCCTCTCATCCTCTCCTATCCATTACCCATCTTTTTTTCACGTATCTCTCCTACCATCGAGGCTTCTCTTCCACTATTAACATTGTTCAATTATCTATAATTGTCATCTTCTCTCTTTCTTTTTTTTTTTTGACCTGGGTTACCCACCTTTACCCAATCGACCACACCATTGTCATGACACCAACTTATAACTGTCGTCCTCCTCAACAATCCTGACCATCTTTTCTGTCGTCGTCTGCCACAATCCCGACCACACGAGCGTTGTGACACCAACTCATAGCCGCCACGATCCTGACCACACCTAGGAATGGGCATGGGCCAAGCCGAGCCAGCCCCTAAAAATTTATCCCGGTCGACCGAGAACGTCCGGCCCAAGCCCGCTCATCCAAAAGGGAGGGTCGGGCCGGACCTGGCCGCGAGCCTTTTTTTTAAATATTAAAATTCTTAATTTTTTTTATCAAAATACAATTTAATATATACTTTATTATATAAATTATACTTTAATAAATACTAAATAACTTTTAAATTTATAATTTATATTATTTTTTCTAATTTATAACATATAATACATCAAATTAATATTAATATACTATATATTATATATATAAAATATATTATATATAACTGGGCCGGGCTATTGGCCTGGGAATATTGGCCCAGGCCCGTCGCTAACCACACCATCTTCGTGACACCATGAAATGGGGTGGAATCAAATGGAGTCTCTTTTGCTTTCAAACAACAGGTTTTCAGGGAACATACCACCTGAAATGGGGAACTGTTCAACATTGAAGCATCTCAGTTTGAGCAATAATCTGCTGGGTGGTGAAATACCAAGAGAGCTGTGTAATGCGGGTTTGCTTCTGGAGATTGATCTTGATGGGAACTTCCTCTGGGGTTCTCTAGAGTATGTTTTTATGAAGTGTGTTAATTTGACCCGGTTGGTGTTGCTTAACAATCAGATAAGTGGGCCGATTCCAGAGTATTTAGCTTAGCTTCCATTGATGGTTCTTGACCTCGATTCCAACAGTTTCTCTGGTGTGACACCTTCCAATTTATGGAACCCCATGTACTTGATGGAATTTTGTGCTGCAAATAACCTTTTGGAGGGTTCTCTTCCGACGGAGATTGGAAATGCCTCAATCTCACAGCTCTTTCTGTTCTTAACTGGAATTCCATTTCTTAGAAGGGAATATTCCCATGGAGATTGGTAACTGTGTTGCTTTGACCACCCTGGACTTGGGAAATACTATGCTCAATGGGTCAATTCCTGAGAAGATTGCAGATTTGGTTCACTTGCAGTGCCTGGTTCTTTCTCGCAATAATCTGTCTGGTCCCATTGCTTTTGGCCCTTCTTTGTATTTTCGTGAGGCTAATATACCTTCTTTATTTGAGTTTGTTCAACACCATGGAGCGTTTGATCTGTCTTATAACATGTTCTCTGATTCAATTCCTGAAGAGTTGGGTAACCTTGTGGTGGTTGCGGATCTTCTTTTGAACAATAACATGCTATCTGGTGGGACTTCATGTTCAACAGAAAAGGCTTTCAGGACCTGTGGATGAGCCGTTAGCCAGTTCCCCAACATGGAAGATGGAAACTACGAATTTGAGCAATAATTTATTCAATGGAGACTTGCCACGGGCATTGGGAAATCTTTCCTACTTGATATATTTAGATCTTCATGGGAATAAATTTACGGGAGAAATTCCTATGGAGACTGAGAATTTGATGCAGCTTTGAGTATTTGGATGTTCCTGCTTAACGAAGATCTATTTCTTTTTATAAGTATGTTATTTGTTATTTACAAACAAATTTTAATCATAACAATGTTTTATGAATTTATTGACTTTTTTATTTGCTTATTAATTTTTGAGGAAATTACACCCTATATCATTTTTTATCATTTTGATTTTACATGTGTAACAAAGAAGGATTATATATACTGTTATAAAATATTTTAATTTATATTTCACAAATACAACAATTTATAGTGAGATTCTCCCTCCTCAAACTCTCCTCTCACCCAACTTTCTCTCTCTCTCTATTTTCTCTGTTTCACACGTCTTTCCCTCTCCTATGTCTGCCACTAGTCGCATCCTCTTCCTTCTCCTACGTCACCATCCTTGTGTTCTTCTCCTCTATGAAACTCGTTTGTTTTTGTCGCTCTCTCTTTGTAATTGGCTTAGAAACGGTGCTCTTCGCCATGAGAGAGAGATCTGGTGGAGATCGATGACGTCAGACTAAGAGTGAAGGCGGCGACGATAAAAACCCTAGTCGCAGTTGTCGCATCAAATCCGAGGGCTATTTTGGCACGTTAGGTTAATTTTTCTGTTTTTGTAAAACTGGAAAGGAACTTTGTTTTTTTTTTGAAATTTGTGTGAATTATTTGTTTTTCATTTGTACTCATAATTTCACAAAGTAATAAAGAAAGAATTAAAATATTTGTACTCATAATTTTACTGAATAATAAAGAAAATATGAAACTGTCAGACTGGGTTATACTCATTTTGTTTCCCTTATGTGCTCATTTTTTGTAAGCATTTGTTGGTGCGAGCATTTATCTACGAATGTACTCGTTTTGTAATCGTAATTTTGCTAAATAATAAAGAAAGTATTAAGTTGTTCTCATTTTGTTCCCGTTCTGTACTAGTTTTGTTTTCATTTTGTGTAAGCATTTGTTGGTGTAATCAACAAGTCTTAATATGGGGTATATTAATTTTGTACTCGCTTTGTTCTCATTTGTATTAGTTTTTTATTTTTTGTTTGATTTGTACTCATTATTGTTGGTGATAGTAGAACTCTATTTGTTCTTATTTTGTTGTTGTATTAGTTTGTATTCTTGTTGTACTTATTTTCATAGGTGAAAAGAGTTTGATCAACGAGCGGTCAATTTTTTAACATGTGGTCAACACGAGGTCAAATTATGTTATATTTTAATATTTTATTACGTGTTGCAATTTTTGGTATACTTTTGACATATAATGGTATTTGTGAAGATTGTTTTTTGTTTGTTGTCTATTAGTATGTTTTTCCCTTAATTTTTTATAATTTTAATAATAATTTTATAATATTTTATATAATTATGACTACTTCGAATCTTCGATCACTACTTCAAGTAGGATAAGTAGAATGGAATCGGAACAACAAATAAAATTGTAAGGCCAACAAATCGGATATAAGGCCTCCTAGCTCTTGTAAGACTGTAAGGTGTAGTGTAGGGGTGCAGAAGAACAAATTATTGGGCTTTTTGGAAGCCGATCAATGATCATAGGCCTATCTAAGCCCAATTATCTCTCTCTATTTTTTTTAAAAACAAGCATTATATATATAAAAGAATGCTTGAACGACAAAAAACGCTCACAGGCAGAGTGATCTTGTACAGTTATACTGGAGGGGAAGGTTAATGAGAACAAGACAGAGGGTCTTCTTTAAACTGAGATTCGGAAAGTTGGTTTTGAAGGGTAAAAGAGAGAGTAATGGCTTTAATGAGAAGATTCCCTCATTAATAGCGGATGCAGTTGCAGACTGTTACTCTGGTTTGTTCGACCTGGTCATCAAAACAGAGACTCGCTCGTATATGTAACGAATTGCCAAACCACCAAGCCGTTCCATCATAAATATCCTGCATAAATGCTGTATAATTGACGTTGGTTTTTACCGAAGATAGAGAGAAGAGGGAAAAAGAGGAAAAGAGAAATTAAAAGCGGAGAACATTATGGAGGTGTGGCGTGGGTCGCGTGTTGCCATTGAATGCTCTGGTCCTTCATTGGCTTGTTAGTTGTGGAGTGTTTTTAATGCACTCCTGACAAAAGTTTCTCTCATCATGCCTATATTTTCCTTCAAATCCATCTACAACTCATTCCACCATTTCCTCTTCTCACACAACTCCTTTGTTCTTCTCATCTCCACCTCCTAATTGCCGCCAAGAAAAAACTGGACATTTACGTTGTGTGTTTGAAAGTGTCACTGTGATGTTGGCCCGGTTCACTCAGACAAAATACTAAAAATAAGTATGTGTTTGATTGAGCCGTGCCAATATCTGAGTGTTCTTTCGATTCTGTTTTCCCCACGTAATTGATCAATGATCATCTATGGTGTGCACAGGTGACTCCATTTCAAGGTACTCTTTTTCTTACGTTTTTTATTTATTTTTAGAGCTTATCTGCCTTGAAATTTGATATTTCATAGATTACTTAATTGCATCTTTCGTTATTAGATTTGAGCTTGTGGTGTTCCAATGAGTTTTTACTCTGTTTTATTTTCTCTCGCATAAACTAAACTTGTAGTTTAGTGGTACTGGAATTTTTTCAGGTTCCGGCGAGTTTTGTTTACTACAGTGCTAGTGAACCAGTTTGTTTTTCTGCTATCTAATGGTAAACCTAGACCAGAAGTTAAGATGTCAGATTTAATATTGGCAAGAAAATAAGGAAGCCTACAAGTAGTGAATAGTACCCATATCTCGAAAGTCATGCAACATAATAAATACTATAAATCAAAAGAAGACAAGTTGGTTGGATCCTTTGTATGTAGGCACTATCATCCGTCGGCATTAGCATCTTGATGATCAATTCAACATCGTCTCCACAACGTTCGTATTCTTCTTCTGAACGCAATTTCATCTTTTAAAGTCATACCAATTTATAATTTATATATACACAAAATAAAATTCTTCCAATGGCAAGTCAATAAAATTGGCTAGGCTTTGTTCTGTTTTTATTCGAATATTATTCAGACTTTCTGTTTTTCTCCGGCTATTACTTCCTTCCAATTAACAAACATTTCTTATGTGTTACATTTGAAAAAAAAAATACTCCAGTGTTTTTTTTAAAGGAAACTTATATTTATTAATTATTGATTTTATAAAAGAGAGACCAATCCTCGTAATAATTATAAAAAATTTGGAGGTTTTAAATTTAGGTGCTTACCAATTGAGCCACTCAATCTCGATAATAGTCCAGTTATTTAATTGTGAGGAAAAAAATTGGTTGCGTGAGTAAATGCATGAAGATGGAAAGTCGGGTAAATCATTTAATGAGAAGAGTAAATAGGAAGGAATCTGCATTGCAGACATTTATATGCAAGTCTGCTTGCTGTTGTTAGCAGCACTCAGCAAAGATTCCCTCATTGAATTCCCACACTCAGTAGCTACCCGACCGTTCCTTTTTATTTCTCTGATGCGCTACCTACATCATTACACATTTTTTTGTTTAAGCTTGAATTCATGACAACCCTGAATATACATATGAATTTGCTGTATTGACCAATACAGTTAATATCTTCAAATTTTATTAGAACGGTCAATTTTGGTTGCCACAGCGTGGCATGTTGTCAACTCCGTCGGTTAATCGTCTCTGATTCTTGCCTTGTCGCCGTTGACGGCAAGCTGATAGGAAACAATATGAAAGAGGGTTGCAATCAACTATTTCCCATATAAAATCCCTAACCCCTATAGCAAAAAAAAAGCAGAAATTTCAATGTGGTCCGAGCTTCCGCCGGAGTTACTGCAATTAATTGCAGAAAAACAGACCAACTATGTGGATTACATTCGTACTCGAGCTGTCTGCAAGTCATGGCCTGCACGTGGTTGATCAACAAGGAAGAGTTTCAATTTGCGAAATGAATGGTAATCTTCCTATTTTAATTCATGTGGCTGATGCACCTCCAGTTCCGCCCAGAATTGGATATAAGCAATGGTACTTGGCCAGTCTGAACGAGAACGTGTTGCTGGTGGGACTTTACAGGAATGTTGTTCCGGATTAAGAGTACAAGACAGAGAGGTTTAAGGTTTACAAGTTAGAACAGCTTGGAGAAACATGGTAAAAGACAGAGAGTTTAGGCGATAAGACATTGTTCTTGGTGTGGAATAGCTCACTCTCAATTTCGACTTCAGAGTACACCAATTTCAAAGGCAACTGCATCTACTTCACTGATGATTACATGAGAATTTGCAGAGACTCTGTATGGGAAGGCCATGATTTTGGTGTTTTTGACTTTGATGATGGAAGTATTGGAAGCCTGTGTTTACCAACTTATCAAATCAAGCAGACATGCTTCACCAATGTGTTCTACTATGAACAAAGTCTGCATAGGAACACGTCCCTGTTCGTCTTGCCTCCTCCTGTTTGGATTACCATCAGTCCATGATGGTAGATGCTACTAATTTATGTTTTAAAACTTGAAACTAATGTTGAGTACGCTTAATTCAATGTACAAATGGCGATACCATTAAAGAAAGGAAATATTACAGCCAAATGAAAACAAACAAATGTGTTGTGAGGACTTTTCGGTCCCGAGGCTCATCGGTCCGAGGGAGTTACGCTCGGGAGCGTTCATAATTGTTGATGGGTTCGTGTTGCCTAACAATCTAGAACTTTAAAATTAGAGACGAGTGAACGAACAAGAGTGTTTGTCATTAAAAGACAAGATATGATAGTACAATTGTGTGGAAATTAAAGGACTGGATTAAGGAAAGAAAACTAAATGTAAAGACAATGAACGGCAAAGTTAAGGACAATTAAAGTACTGTAAAGACAAGATGAAAGGAAATGTAAAGGCTAGTAAATGTAAGCAAGGTAAGAAAAATGAAACGAAATATAAAGGCATGAAGTTAAGGACTGGATTAAACGATAGTAAATAAAAAGACAAATGATAAAGATAAAAGACTACATTACAGGCTACACTAGGAAAGACAAAGAGAAAAGATAAAATAATGAATGAGTAGTTGTGTTGATGTTAGGGTCCTTCTCATGCTGCTAACTCTTTCTTTTATAGTCCTTGGTCTGCAATCACTTGTTCTATGTAACAGCCACTTGCATCCTTATAATAGTAGTAACTGTTTGTGTTATTTACTATTTTGCAACTGCTTGCACCCACATCTCCATATCTCCACTAACTTGACAGTTGGCATACAAATAGGCTGTTTCTTTGCCAAGTGTATTTGCTACACTTATGCCATTTAATCTTTTTGCCAAACAAATTAGTGCACGTGCTATGCTTCTTGATTCTAAAGACAAAATATAACCT
Organism: Flueggea neowawraea; assembly: GCA_948243855.1. NCBI lineage: Eukaryota > Viridiplantae > Streptophyta > Magnoliopsida > Malpighiales > Phyllanthaceae > Flueggea > Flueggea neowawraea. The sequence continues at coordinate 4,158 of CAODLS010945330.1, read as the reverse complement.
TGCCCGAGGCCGAGATGCTTAACATAGTTGAACTTCCTCGAGCATAACTTGTATCTTCGAGCTTCGGCTATATTTTTTGTGGCTAACATAAATGATACCAATAAGATGAGAAAAAGATGGTGATTAGAACACTTCAAAAAGAAAAGCCAAGCTGTGGAGGCAAAACCGAGATGCACACATTAGATCTATTTAAGATCAAATAGCCGCAACATAATATGAACAAACAACAATGTCTAGGTGGTTAGAACTTCCACCTGAGTTGCTACAAGCTATAAGTCAAAAACAGACCAATTTCGTGGACTACATTTCCACTAGAGCTGTTTGCAAATCTTGGCGGATGGCTTTGCCTAAGAGGCTCCTGAAATTCTACGTCAACTTCCATGGCTATTGCTTCCATACAACAAAAAACAACCCAAACCACCGTGGCTTCTACAATCTTGCAGACGGAAAAACCTACCAACTGAATTTTCCTGAAGCTTATGAAAAATGGTCCTGTGGTTCTTCACATGGTTGGTTAGTTATGGTCGAAGAGACCCCTTCAATTTTCCTCTTGAATCCCCTGACTAAAGCAAGAATCGAGCTTCAGTCGCTTTCTACGTTTCCCAATTTCCCTACCCAAGTAATCTATGAAAACTGCCGGAACTTAAATGAAAACCGCATCAGAAACTCCAAACTTAGGATACGCGACAGATCCAAGCCATAGTATCAGCAGATCCATCGCTGTCCACTTCTTTTATGGTTGCTGCTATTTATGGTGAAGACGAAATTTTGGCCTTGTGTAAGTCGAGTGATACTGCTCGGTACGTCATGTCTGAAACATCACAGCCGGCACATTACAAAGACATAATGTTCCACGCAGGAAAACTGTACGGTGTTGATGACAAAGGCAAAGTTTCGATCTGCAGCACGGACACTTCCCTTCCAATAGCAGTTGTCCATGTTGCAGATCCACCACCTATTCAAAACTTATTGGGATACAAGCAGTGTTATCTGACCAATTTAAATGAAGATGTAATTTTGCTAGGTCGGTTCAGGAAATATAACATTCCTCGATATGAATATCAAACTTGTAAATTTGTGGCTTATAAAATGAATGTAAAAGAGATTAATTGGACAGAGATGGACAATTTGGGTGACAGGATGTCCTTTTTGGGTTGGAATTGCTCGCATTCGGTTCCAGCTCCGGACTATCCAAATTGCAGAGGGAAGTGCATCTATTTCACTGATAATTACTTCAGGATTTGTACTGATTTCTTGTGGGAGGGTCATGATTTTGGAGTTTTCAATTTTGATGATGGAAGTGTACGGAGTCTTGGTTTACCCTCCTATCCAACCAAATTGCAACGGTTTCCGAATGTCTGGTGTTACCAAAGAAGCTTGAAGCGTGATTTCTCTGTCTTCTGCTTGCCTCCTCCTCTATGGATCACATTAAGTCCATAAATACACTGTATTTAATTGCAGGACTTGAGTATTATGTTTTTATTTGAGTTTAGACCAAAGCTACTGCATAAATATTCTAAATAAGAAAATCCGCAATAAGCACAGAACTCTGTTGTCGAACAACAATTCAAGTTCTATTAGGAGTATATAGACTTTCCTCGAGTTTGTACAGCACCCAAAGCTGACAGCAAAAAGCAAAAGAAAAACATATATTAAGAAAGAACTTTAAGAACAAATCCTCATTCCGGCAATGTCAAAAAAAGGATACGCAAATGGTTTCATTAATAGGCTGATCCAATGGTTCTCAAAACTGATGCAAGCCATGATTGAAAACCAAATTCACCGTCGTATCGAAAAGGTCGAGTGCGCCTAAGAGAATAAACCTTTGCTTGTCCCATTCGCCGCTGACGTGTAACTTCCGCGGTTAGAATCAGATGAAAATTCCGCCAATCTGCCCCCTCTAGACTTCTAATCAACCATAAACTGTTGATCAAACGACACAAAATTCTCCTGCAATCAGTACTATTAGGTTAAGAAAATGTGCCGATTCCCTGGAGCTAAAAGTTGACCCGATAATTCATACCTTTCACCTTTCCTTCCACCGAATACTGTTTCAAGGTGCTGCTCTCTCCTCCCATATATACCCATACAACCACATAACTATTTCTTCACTCTTAAACCCTTCTCTTCTGTTTCTGCTTGATAAAACATTAACTTGCTTGCCATGGGGTCAATCTCGACCAGCTTCCAGGGAGTATTAGGTTCTCCGGGAATTTGCCAAAAGACGGTTTGACTGATTTCATGCAGTCCGTCATTTTCAATAAACAAGAAGCCAAAGAACCTTTTTACCTACTAGATTTATCGGTGCTTGCTTCTCTCATGGGCAAGTAGACTTGTGCTCTTCCCATGGTCCGACCCTTTTATGCCGTCAAATGCAATCCTGACCCGGCTCTTCTTGGTGCTCTTGCGGTTCTTGGCTCTAACTTCGACTGCGCAAGCCGGGCGGAGATTGAAGCTGTTTTATCACTCGGAGTCTCTGCCGATCGAATCATTTGTGCAAACCCTTGCAAGGCAGAGTCTCATACCAAATACGCTGTTAGTGTTGGCGTGAATCTAACACCCTCGACTGCAAAGACGAGCTTGACAAGATCCAAAAATGGCATCAGAGATGCAATTTTTTAATCCGGGTCACACCTCCGGATGATGGTGCTGCCCGTTGCCCATTGGGCTCCAAATACGGCGCACTTCCAGAAGAGGTCGCTTCACTCCTCCAAGCTCACCAGCGTTTCCTTTTTTCGAAACTGCAGCTCTGGTCGGCTTGCCTCCAGTGAGCTTGCTCAACATTTGCGGCGGCTTCACCGCTGGCCCACAATTTGACGAAGCAGCCAAGTCCATCAAAGAAGCCATCCGAGCTTACTTCCCAAATGAGCCAGAATGCCCAGAACTGATTGTGATTTCAGAGAAGGGACGGTTCTTTGCGGAGAAGGCGATGACGTTAGCCACCAATATTATAGCGAAACGTGTTGGGGTGAATTAAGAGAATACTGGATTAACGACGGGGTTCACGGCTCCATGAACTGCATCTTATACGATCATGCAACCATTGCGTGTACTCCGCTCGCTTGTCACTCCAATCGTGCTTACCCCGCTTGTTTGTACGAGGAAATATACTTCGACGGTTTTTGTGACCACGTGTGATGCGCTTGATAAGGTTCTTAAGGGTCAACAGTCGCCGGAGCTTCAGGTCTACGATTGGCTTGTGTTCTACATCGGAGTTTATTCAGTATCATTCAAGCTGCTAGATGGGTTTCTTCTATTTTTTCCGGTGAAGAATTTCCTCATGTCTTCTTCGCCTTTGACTATGGAATATGTATGGAATTGTATACTAGAAAATAAAATGTATGGAATATGTAAATGTGAGGGGAAAAACATTGACGTAAATCTGTATGTTATTCTGTGTGACGATTAAATTTATTTTCTTTTTGAGTTGTCCAATATTTAGGGAAAATAACATGCTAAATCTTACAAATTTCATCTCAAATTTTCAACTATAAAAATACAAAAAAAAAGAGACAAATCTGTAAAACGTCATTTTTGCGAGAAATTGAGATATTTTTGAGAGAAATTTATTTTTTGCAAAAAAATAGTTTTTTAAATATTACTAAAAATATCAGATTTTTTTCTAGAAGGTCTACAATGGTGTACACAAGTGTTTAAAAGGGACTTCACAATTTTTTTAATAAGAAATTTGATTTAATGAATTTTTAGTTGACGGTTTTATTTTTGTCGATGTACATGATATTAACAAATTTTAATTTATTTAATAGGGTGTAAAAAAGGGTTGAAACGTCTACAAAGGTCTATGCAATATGAATTTTAGGTATATAAAGGTGTTCGCAACATCAATTTTAGGTGTACAAACGTGTTTGCAACATAAATTTCATGTGTACAAAGGTATACGCAACAATTGAGATAATTTTATAAAATTTTAAGGACTAAACCAACAATTGTACAACAAAATTTAAACACAACAGTTAGGGTTGGAAACCGTCGCCTCTAACCATCAAGCAATTAGGGTTTCCAATGTGATTCATCATCTCATCACGGGTAGCGTCTCCGCCATCTTCCTATACTCTCTGCCATTGAAATCCATCTTGCTTTCACATCACATCTTCTCCCCTAAGACAATGGCCGAGAGAACAATACAAAGAGACGAAT
>CAODLS010945311.1:0-13935 GCA_948243855.1 Flueggea neowawraea | reverse complement strand
CAATACCATAAAATATGTCCCCATGATAGATGGAAAGATTATTATTCTTAATAATAAAATGAAATCCATCATTGTCTAAACAAGAAATGAAAATGATGTTCTTACTCCTAGTAGGAACATAATGACAATTCGCTAATTATAAAACAAGTCCACTAGGCAAAGTAAAATGATAAGTTCCTATAGTTAATGCAACAACTCTTGCTCCATTATCCACTTAGCCTTTTATCAGTGATCTATTATTTCTCAATCCCTGCAAATTAATGCAAATATGAGCTCAACATCCAGTATCTAATACTCATGAGGAATTAGTAGACATATTGATTTCTATAACAAAAATACATAAAATAGAAGTCTGACTTCTCTTCTTCTTTAGCTCTTCCAAATAGAGTTTGCAATTCCTTTTTCAATGTTTAGTCTCATGGCAATGGAAACAAACTCCCTCTTTTGGTTTGGTTATCTTTGGCTTAGGCTTGAGTTTTCCTTTGCCCTTGCTAACACCCTTTGGCTTAGCCTTGCATTTCTTCTTTTGTACCATGAGCGCATCTTTGATCTTGGAAATACTCTTCTCAACATTCTTCAACATACCAAGTAGCTCTGTGATGGACTTATCTATCACGACCCATAGTGAGAAAACAACATTCTATATCACCTCATATGTGCCTCAAAAGACTGGTTTGAAACCCTTTTTCAAAATACTGCACACATATATAGATACCATATAGCATACACACTATATACATAATACATTTTCTGAAATTCATTTTACCAAAATGTTTGCATCATATCATACAACATGCATTCAGACAATATATACATATACTTGTGAATTCATAATACGGGACCATGAAATACATCTATGTAGTAGTGTGGTCTCCACCACATGACTGCTCAAACTAGTCATATATCTGGCCAAATATACGGTTACCCCATTACCCCAGTAACTAGGGCCTTAACAGAGCATTAGTATACCAAAGGCTACGTACCCCGTAGCTAGGTGTCCCCATGTCAAAGTGTGATACATACATAATATTCCACATACAATCATGCATCATCTTTTCCTTTATTCCATCATTTATGAAATACTCTTGTATATATATACCAATATATACTTTATAATTTTCATAGCAAAATGTTGGTTATTAATAATCACATAGTCCAGATTATTAATTAACCCAATACTTATAAGTCCAATTTCATATCATAGCCAGACATATCAAAAATAATATACCCAATCTTGAAGACAAAGCCTATGTGTCTGAAGCTGCCATTTCACTCACTAGGTATCCAATGTTCAGGATCCAGTCAAACACCGCTAGTGGGTGGCTGCTCGTGCTAGCAGGCACACGAAGCTATATAGATGCAATACAACAACATCAAGATATGGTATGGTATTGTGGCAGCACTGAATGGATGCATGCAATGCAAATGCCATCTAATCCTAGATGACGCCGAAAACTTATGCCAAAAATACTTGAACTCTCAATTCAATCTATACTCGATCAACCGCTCACCCACAATGGCTGCAAACAACCTCTTAAGCAAGGATCTAGCCTCAGATCCTACAAACAACCTCGAAATCATCAAGAATCTCAACCTTTAAGTTCGGATTTCTTAACCCCATAAACACAAATCATCAGACATTGACACCCAACTCAATATCTAAGTATTTATAATTCCAATCTATCATAATACATCAGAATCCACTCCAGATCTGATCAAAATCCACCAAAATCTAGAACCTTAGCTCGGAATAAACTCATTTCGTTCAAACATGAAATCTCTAAAAATCAAAGCTAGAATCTTGTGGTTACAACCTTAACCAACCATATTCTACCCATATCTAACTTCCTTTACAACAGAAAAGGAAGATCTGAACGAAACCCCAAAGTTTGTTCATAACCCTAGATGAGAAAATGCGAGACAAAGATGACGAAAAGAAGAGATTCAAGGAAAATTCTTACTTTAAGAATGGAATGGAAGTACTGAGGAGTGATGGAAAGTGTTGAGGAGTAGATGAGAAAGTAATTTCGGTGGCTGAGATGTGTTATGACAGAAAAGAGAAGTGGGTGCATGTATTTACAGACCCTCGGAACTGAAACGTGGCATGTCATTTAAGTCACCCAGAAAAGGCCCATCTACGCGCGTTGAACCTCTATCTATGCATGTTGACCTAGTCCTACATTCACATACGAAGCCTATGTGTGCATAGACAGCAGATTTGGCGGCCTTTCCTTCTCAGATCTAGGATCAACATGTGTCTTACAATATGCTACATACATAGATCACCATGCTCACCCACAATTCAAGTACGAATAACATCCAACGTGCGCAGACATCTTCAACGCACGCAGACATGTGCAAGCACGTTCATAGTCAGGGTCAGACATCAATCTACACGCGATGACCCTCTGGCCTTAATCTATGCGCGTAGAACAATCCTCAATGCATACAGATGACCTCCTACATGCTTTGCACACATAATACCACCTCCAAACATTCTCGATCAAGTCTAACACCTCAAATCCCTGAATTTTCCTAAAGTCTAGACGAAATATCACCAAATTCTGGTCAAAATAGATAGGATATTACATATTCCCCCCTCAAAAGATATTCGTCTCCGAATTTTCAAGCACTAAGTCGGAGCTAGTTGTACTAATACCACCTTTGGTATCAGAATACTCTACTACTCCAGACTTACAAATTTAAGCTTCTAAAAGAATACCAACTCAGTAATCCCCTCAACAGACACTGAGTCTAAGTACTCAGGAGTACCCCAATCTTAGGATAACATGGACACATCATCGAGTATCTACCTCACTCCATCCTAATTATGCAAAATGAACCGAGTATACAGAACAGAAATACAATATGCATGCACAGAGATAGAGACAAAGGATACTAACCTACATATCTGTAGAGAAAAATAGGTGTGGATATCTACGCCGCATCTCATCCACAGCCTCTCAAGCAGCCTTCTCGACTGACTGTGGTGCCAGAATATACAACAAATCAGAGACATACTTTCGTAGAAGTGATACATAGAACACTGGATAAACAGTAGCAAACTGAGGCGGTAGAGCTAACTCATAAGCCACGACCCCTACTCGGCCAAAAATCTCAAATGAACCAATGTATCTTGGGCTCAACTTGCCCTTCTTCCCAAATCTCATAACGCCCTTCATTGGCGATACTTTGAGAAATACATGGTCACCAACTGCAAACTCCAAATGTTTACACTTTGGGTCAGTGTAACTCTTCTGATGACTATGAGCAGTCTGGATCCTCTGTTGGATCAACATGACTTTCTCAGTAGTCTCTAAGATAAGATCTAGCCCCAGTGGCTCTCTCCCACCGGCCTCGACCTAACATAGCTGAGATCTACACTTTCGGCCATACAACACCTTGTATGGTTCCATTCCGATACTCGAATGGTAAGAGTTGTTGTACACAAACTCCACTAGAGGCAAATGAGAATTCCAACTCCCTGCTAAATTCATAGCACATGCTCTCAACATATCCTCCAAGGTCTAAATCGTGCGCTCGGACTGACCATCAGTTTGTGGGTGAAAAGCGGTACTGAAATCCAATCGAGCACCTAACTCCTCTTACATTTTACGCCAAAACTGCAAGGTGAACTAAGGTCCTCTATCTAACACAATAGAGACTGGCACACCATGCACACATACAATCTTGTCAACATATAACTTCGCTAGGCGTGCCACTCCATATGTTGTCTTAACAGGGAGAAAATGTGTTGACTTGGTCAATCGATCAACGATGACCCAGATGGAATCATATCTCGAAGATGTCCTCGGTAGCCCAACCACAAAGTTTATGGTGATGCTATCTCATTTCCACTCCAAAAGTGGTAATTGTTGCATCAAACCAGAAGGATGTTGATGCTTGAACTTAACTTGTTGATACGTCAAGCATCGACTAACAAATTCACTGATGTCATTTTTCATCCCTGGCCACTAATAGTACTCTCGAAAATCCCAATACATCTTAACGTACCCGTATTGTACAAAATATGTGGAGTTATGACCTTCAGTCATAATCTAATTGCGCAACCCATCAGAAGATGGTACGCAAAATCTCAGCCAAAACAAAAAGACTCCAGAGTCATCCATGTTGAACCCTGGTACCCCAGATGATTTAACTTTATTGGTCAAACTTTGCATCTCGAAATTCACTTTCTGAGCCTCCTCGATCCGATCTAGTAGAACAGGCCTCGCCTCAACATGGCCAAGCAAAGCTCCTAAATCATCGAATTGTAACTCAACTCCAGACTCCATTAGACGATGTCATTAAGACACTGCAGGACGTCTCTCCACAGATATATGAGCTAAGCTACCCACTGACTTCCTACTCAGAGCATCGGCAACAACATTAGCCTTGCCAGGATGATATGATATAATGCAATCATAATCTTTCAGCAACTCTAGCCAACGCCTCTGCCTCAGATTCAGGTCTCGCTGCTCGAAAATGCACTTTAGACTCTTATGATCCATGAAGATCTCAAAAGTCTCTCCATACAGGTAATGCCTCTAAATCTTGAGTGCAAACACTACTGTTTCTAACTCCAAGTCATGCATCGGGTAGTTCTGTTCAGGCCTCTTTAGTTGTCTCGATGATGTATCGCAATACACTGCAAATCCTCTAGAACCCGACTGTAACACCCACACCAGCGCACTCGTCAAACACTTCTTCAATTTCTGAAACCCATCCTCACACCTATCAAACCATAAAAATTTATCTCTCTTTTGTGTCAACCGTGTCATAGGAGCTGCAATCCTCGATAAATCTTAAATAAATCTCCTATAATACCCGACTAAACCAAGGAAAATTCGAATCTCCATGGTGGTCTTAGGTCTCTCCCAATAGAGTATTGCTTCTACTTTCTTAGGATCTACCATAATGCCCTCTATCGACACTACGTGTCCCAAGAATTCCATTTGTTTGAGTCAAAACTAACACTTCAAGAATTTAGCATACAATTGATGCTCTCTCAAAGTCTACAAGACTAACCTCAAGTGGTTCTCATGCTCCTCCCTACTCTTCGAGTATATCAGAATGTCATCGATGAAGACAATCATAAACCGATCCAAATACGGTCTGAACACTTTGTTCATCAAATCCTTGAATGTCGATGGCGCATTGGTCAACCCAAACGACATCACCAAGAATTTGTAGTGACCATATCTAGTTCAGAACGCTGTCTTCGGAATGTCCTCACCTCTAATCCTCAACTGATGATATTTCTACCTCAAGTCGATCTTAGAAAACTATTGTGCACCTTGCAACTGGTCGAACAGATCATCTATCACCGAAAGTGGATATCGGTTCTCCACCGTTACCTTATTCAACTGTCGGTAATCGATGCACATATGAAGGCTCTCATCCTTCTTCTTAACAAACAGCACTAGAGTGCCCCAAGGAGAAATGTTCGATCAAACAAATCCCTTGTCTAACAACTCCCTCAACTGAGTCTCCAACTCCTTCAGCTCGACTGGTGCCATCCGATATAGTGGAATCAATATCAGATCAGTACGATATTGTACCTTTATGGAAAAATAAATCTCCCAATCAGGCAGAAGTCCTGGTCACTCCTTCGAGAATACATGAAAAATACCTCGCACCACAAGTACGTCTTCAACCCTCAACTCTGATCCTTCATATTCAGTCAGAATAAAAGCTAGATACGCCTCACATCCTCGACGTATCATCTTTTCTGCTCTGACCGCTAACAAGGATCCTCTGCACCACATTGTCTTGCTCATCCTGGTAACAAAACTCAGTATGACCAGGAGGTCGGAAATATGCTCTCTTGGCAAAGCAATCCAAAGTCGCATGACAATCAGATAGCCAATCCACGCCTAGGATAACATCAAATTCTCCCACGTCTAGCAAGATCAGATCATCCACTAAATCATGTCCATCAATGGCAACCACACAACCTTGGACCCCAGATTCAGTCAACTACTTACTACCCACAGGTGATGAAACCTTAAATAGCCTATCCAACTGATGCAATACTAACCCAGCATGCTCAACAAAAGGTGGGGTGATGAATGAATAGGATGCTCCAGTATCAAATAAGACACATGTAGGAGTACCAAATATACAAAGCGTACCAGTAACTCCAGTATTGGAGGTCTGAGCCTCCTGACAGGTGAGATGATATACTCGGGTCTGCCCTCCTGTGGCGCTGCTCTGGGCTGCCTGGCCTCTGCCACTGCCCTGGCCACCCTGACTGTGGCTCTCAGAACATCTGTCAACTCTCCTACCTGTATCGGTACTCACTGTACCTGAACCTCCTGCAATAGACTGTCATGTTCAGGCCTCAGTACCCCATTTCACTGGACACTATGTTATCTTGTCACCTGACTGTTTGTAATGGAAACAATTACCGATCGCTCTGTGGTATACTCCTTGATGGATCTTCTTATAGATCACACAGGACGAAATCGAACTCTTTGAGCCCTATCCCCCACTCTGCCCAGCTGGCTATACCACACTATGACTCTGAGTGCTCTGGCAAGACCTCTACCCTCTAGAAGAATGTTGGCGTCTCTACTCCGATTGGGCTCTCTGGTCTTTGCCCTGCTGGCCTCCTGATGAACCATCTGTCTTAGGCCTCTTGGGCTCTCTCAAATGTCTCTCATTCACATACTCCATCCTCCTGGTAGATTCAGCCATCTGCCTAACAGTAGTCAATCCCAGAGTCGCCACCATTCTACTAATCATGGGTCGTAACCCATCCAAAAACTTCCTCGCCAATGCCTCCTCTCCCTGACTCTGAGGCGATGCATACCTGCTCAAATCCTTAAACTTGTCCTCATATTCTGTCACCGACATGCTCGGCCCCTAACGGAAGTCACTGAACTAATTCGCCTTCTTGTCCCAGATACTCCAAGGAAGGACAGAAGCAATGAGCTCCTTCTTAAATATGGCCCAACTAAATCCTCATTGAGCTTCAAGGCTCCTCCACCATCTGGCTGTTCGGCCACTCAGAAGAAACGCTCCGAGTCTAACCCTGCTGGCATCATCAAAAATGCCCCGAGCTTCAAAACGATGCTTCACCTCTAGAAAAAATCCTAGGGGTCCTCCCCCATCACCCCAGAAAATCTAGGAAGCTGAAGCTTCATAAATCTATCCAAGATATCATCCTCTTTCATCCGTGGTGCAACAGGTACAACCACTGGTGTCACAACCCATTCCTGGGACCATGACCAGCATACGAGGTGAACCGTCTATTGGAGCCTGGCGCATCTCGTACAAGCCTAAAAAAGCAGAACATTTACACAATAATCATATTTAAATAAATATAAAAAACAAATAAAGGCTTAAATCTTTATTTATTAAAAAAAACATATGTAATACAAATTGCAAAAATAATTTCAAATTAAAACATTTGAAATAACAGAGACAATAACAAACACAATAACCCATCCCACAGGAATCTGATGTGGAGCCTTTAACAAATCATACAAATAGGGCATGATCGAAAGGGCACTTATCGCAACGTCAGAATACCTCACTGAGCATCAAATGCCAAAGATCACAGTCCACAAGAATCACCTGTAAGATGATAATAAACAGGGACAAAACAAAGAAATGGGGTCAAATCCAGTGAGGGATAACACTCCAGATTGCCTCATACGTGCCTCATAAAGACTGTTTTGAAAATAGTTCGAAAATACCATATGCAGATATAGTCAACATATATATATATACACGCTATTCACGTAATAGAGATTCAAAAACCATTTCAAAATTGTTCACAATCACAGCAAACACCATACCCAAAATTATTCAAAACTAAACCAAAATCTTTTCAAAATATTTCCAAAGTCATCAAAGCTATGTGTTTTATATATCAAAACAAAACGTTAAACATTTTATCTTATCGAAGGTTTCAAAATAAAACCCTTTTTGAGGGTATACCAAAAACTCCATATCAAAAGTCATAATTCTTTCAAATCGTTATTAAAGATTTCAGAAAGAAACTCAAAAAAACCTTTCTAGTTTTCTTGAAACTCCAAAGTCAATAGTTTGCCACGTAGGCATAACAAAAATCATTTCAGGTGTAAATCTGAGTCAAAACATATAACACATATCCGGAACTAAAACAAGTGGATATGGACTCTGCCACTAATCACGAGACATAAACAAGCGTGATGTGGACTCCGTCACCAATCACAAAATGTGTGGACCAGCCATAAATACGATGAGGACCTGCCTCTATCAATATCAAATCATGTACCCTCGTTAGGACAACATGGCTACCAACACCCCTGGTAGCTGGGTTGTCTAAATCATTGTTATACCAAAGGCTACGTACCCCGTAGCACAGGTGTCCCGTCTCCAAAACATATACATATAGTATAATTAAATCCATAAACAACCGGTCATCCGACCGAGTATATCAAAACTAAAAGGATATATAAGATATAACTTATACATCGAAGTCCAAATGATACATACATATAAGTATGATTTTTCAGAAATTCAAAATATTTACCAGATCCATAAATGAATTATTCATTTCAAAATTTACAAATCCATAATGGCATGGTTTGCAAAACAAAGTATGCAAAACAATCAATCATTTTACCAAAACGAAGTTCAGAATTTATTTCCCAAAACGTACCACAGAAATGTGATATAATCAATTTATATCATTTCTCAAAACAATTCATCTTTCGTCGAAGTGCAAAATCTTTCAAAAACATAGTATCATTACTCTTTCCAAAACCCAAATAGTTTTCCAAGTCCTCACAGAGACCAGATTTTAGGATTATCAATCCTTTAATTAATCTAATTTATATGCTATGGTGATAAAACAACAAAAACATATAGGTAGAAGAGACACGGTCTATGTGTCTGAAGCTATCATCCACTCACCTGGATGCCGAGCTTTCAAACTCTGAATCGCTGACAACCAATCGATGGCTGGCCACCTCGAAAATCAAACTGAGCTGAAACAAAGTATTCACAATAGATCAAACACGGTGATTGTGGCAATACACAATATGCATGAAATGCAAATGCAGACTCAGACGCCATTGACATCAGAAATCCTATTTTAATCGAAAGTCTATTGCTCAACGACATTCAAACCTCGATGAAATATTACAATCAAATCTCCCAAATATTTCGAAACTATATTTTTAACCTCAAACTTACAAAATATCAAGTCTCCTCTCTATGATCATAATCAACCTCAGGAACTCAAATCCAAGATTTGTTTCTCAAAAACAACTCTAAACCATCAAAGATCTATACAAACCCGAATCAAACCCTAGCCCATTTAGAGCAACCTCAAATCTGTTAATTCAAAGCTTGATTCATGTTAATCTAACCCCATACAACCATAGATAATCATTATATAACCTCCAATACAATAGAACATCAAATCTGAACCCTAGAAAGAAATTCGGCCAAAAAGGAGATTCTGAGATTAATGCATGAAAATGATGATTTAACAGGAAAAGAAGAACGATCTTACCTCAGACAATCATCATCTAACAACCTTCAGCATCCATCTCAACTGAATCACTCAGATCTGACAACCTAGGTCAAACCAGACCAAAGTGAGATCCAAAAATCAAAGTCATCAAATGAATGAAATGATGAGGCTAGAAGCTTGATCTTACCTCCAAAGATGTTAAGGAATGTGGAGAGACCATGGGAGAGAGTATTAAAAGAGTTGAGAGTGATTTGGAGTGAAAATGAGATGAAATGACGAAAACATCGGGTGAGAGGTGTTTATAAAGGAAGACGGATCGAAACGCAACGTTTCACTGAACTACAAAGCCAACGTGCATTGCACCTTATGACAACGTACGTTGTGACTCTTCTACGTACGTTGCACCACATACTATGCACATAGAAGTGGTCAGATTTCAATCCAAAAACTTCGCATTTCCAGAATCCATGATCAGCGTACGTCATACCCAACACAACACGTTATGTATGTTCTACTTGCATTGTACCTTTCACAATGTATGTAGTCGGAATAAACACCTCATATATCATTCCCAGATCATGATCTACATGTGTGGCTCCTTCTACAACGAACATAGACGGCTTACACAGCCCCCAAATAGAACTGAATCACCTACAACGTGTGTAGGTACTCCTTTTGTGCATGTAGATGGCCTCCAACAAGCTCTACAAGCGCAAAATCATGCCTCCAACATGTTCTTAACTTTAAATTATAAATTTCATCACTCCCAGAACTTAATCAATCCAAACTTTCATAGATAACATTCTCAAACACCCAAAAATACTCAAACATCACCTTAATCATTTGAAGTTTAAATTGGCATTGAACTAAAATCATTCAAAATCAAATGACCGTTCCACCAAAGACCTTGTCAGAGTTGGTCAGAACACTACTAAGAATCGATCAAAATGGGAGGGTTATAACAACTGGAGAACAACTATGGCCTCCTCAGGCTGAAGTGCCTGATCACGTGGCACTATAGATGGAACTGTAGCTGCCCCAGCTGGCAGAGCTGGCTGATCCATTACCGGCTGATCAATAGCAGCTTGTCCCAGCTGAGCTCTCTCTAAGCATTCAAGAACTAGGGTCATACACTCAAACATCTCCATCTGAGCGGTAAGAAGCTGCTGGAGCTGAAGCTGTTACTGAGGTACTAGCGCTGCTGCCTTAGGTGCACTATATGAATCATACGGATCCACAAAAGACTGAGCAACGGGCTTTACAGGCTCACGCCTAGGTCTACCTCAACCTCTACCACGACCTCGTGCCATATCTACAAACAGACAGAACATGTATGCAAATGTCAGTATGCCATATGGTTTGCCACAATACCAAAGGGTATACAAAAGCAATTGGACTAACTCGATCAAAGATACTTATACTCCACACCGACCCCAGCTATACAAAATATACGAACCCTGGGCTCTGATACCACCTTTGTCACAATCCATAGTCAGTCTCATGACTGACATACGAGGAAGACCGCCTGTGGAAGCCTGATCCATCCCGCACAAGCCTCAGTGTATATACATTCTACCCGACTTATCTAGATATTTATTTAAAATATTTATAAAAATGTTTATAAATGAAATAAAACCTTATATATATATATATATATATATATATATAGAAAAATACCAGTAACATACAAAATCATTAGAGAAAATCCAAAAATACAAAAGTGTAGCCCAATATCCCAACAGTAGCCCGATGTGGAGTTCTAATGATAGAACAATGTATAGTCTGGACGGGACACTCATTATATAGAAGAAGCGCCTCACTAGGATTGAGATACGGGTCAGATGCTAAGCGTCCAAAATGTCACCTGTAAAAGAGGTTAACATAGACAACAAAAGAAAAAGGGGTAAGAATCCCTAGTGAGGAAACAACACTCCAGATTGTCTCATATGTGCCTCACAAGACTGATCTGAAACCCTTTTTCAAAATATCGCACACATACATAGATACCATATAGTATACACACTATATACATAATACATTTTCTGAAATTCTTTTTACCAAAACGTTCGCATCATATCAGACAACATGCATTCAGACAATATATACATATACTTGTGAATTCATAATACGGGACCATGAAATACATCCATGTAGCAGTGTGGAATCTGCCACCTGACTACTAAATATAGTCGTATATCTAGCCGAATATACGGTTACCCTATTACCCGGTAACTAGGGCCTTAACAGAGCACTGATATATCAAAGGCTACGTACCCCGTAGCTAGGTGTCCCCATGTCAAAGTGTGATACATACATAATATTCCACATACAATCATGCATCATCTTTTCCTTTATTCCATCATCTACAACATACTCTTGTATATATATACCAATATATACTTTATAATTTCCATAGCAAAATGTTGGTTATTAATAATCACATAGTCTGGATTATTAATTAACCCAATACTTATTAGTCCAATTTCATATCATAGCCAGACATATCAAAAATAATATACCCAATTTTGAAGACACAGCCTATGTGTTTGAAGCTACCATTTAGCTCATCTGGTATCTAATGCTGAGGATCCAGTCAAACACCGCTAGTGGGTGTTGCTCGTGCTGGCAGGCACACAAAGCTGTATAGATACAATACAACAAACATCAAGATATGGTATGGTACTGTGGCAGTACTAAATGGATGCATGCAATGCAAATGCCATCTAATCCTAGATGACACCTGAAACTTATGCCAAAAATACTTGAACTCTCAATTCGAACTATACTTGACCAAACACTCACCCACAATGGCTGCAAACAACCTCCTAAGCAAAGATCTAGCCTCAGATCCTAAAAGCAACCTCGAAATCATCAAGAATCCCAACCCTCAAGTTCGGATTTCATGACCCCATAGACACAAATAATCATATATTGACACCCAACTCAATATATAAGTATTTCTAACTCCAATCTATCATAATACATCATAATCCACTCCAGATCTGATGAAAAATCCACCAAAATTCGAAACTTTATCTCGGAATAAATCCATTTCATTCAAACACAAAATATCTGAAAACCGATGCTAGAATCTCGTGGTTACAACCTTAACCAACCATAATCTAACCATTTCTAACTTCCTTTACAACAGAAAAGGAAGATCTGAACGAAACCCCAAAGTTCGTTCATAACCCTAGATGAGCAAATGTGAGACAAAGATGACGAAAAGAAGAGATTCAAGGATTATTATTACCTTAAGAATGGAATAGAGGTACTACTGAGTGATGGAAAGTGTAGAGGAGTTGATGAGAGAGTAATTTTGGTGGCTGAGATGTGTCATGATAGAAAAGAGAAATTGGTGAATGTATTTATAGACCCTCAGAACCGAAACGTGGCATGTCATTTAAGTCATTCAGAAAAGGCCCATCTACGCGCACTGAACCTCTCTCTACACACATTGACCTAGTCCTACGTGCGCAGACGGAGCCTCTATGTACGTAGACGGCAGATCTGGCGGCCTTTCCTTCTCAGATCTAGGATCAATGTGCGTCCTACCATGTGCTATGCATGTAGATCATCATGCTCATCCACAATTCAAGTCCGAATAATTTCCAATGTGCACAGGCGTCTCCAACTCACGCAGATGTGTGCAGGCACATTCACGGTCCAGGTCAGACATCAATCTACGCATGTAGAACTAGCTTCAACACACGTAGATGACCCTCTAGCCTCAATCTATATGCATAGAACAATCCTTAACGCACACAGATGACCTCCTACGTGCTTTCCACACAAAATACCACCTCCAAACATTCTCGATCAAGGCTAACACCTCAAATCCCCAAAATTTCGTAAATTCTAGATAGAATACCACCAGATTTCGGTCAAAATAGACGAGATATTACATTATCCATGTTGTGCATATTGTAGTTCATGAAAAACTGGTCATAAGTACTTAGAAGTGACCCTAAGATCATATATATGGCCAACACCTTGTTGGATCAAAGGTAATCAACATTAAGTTCCTTTTGTGTTTTGAAGATGTGCAAAACATTTGACTTGAAATAGAACACGTTGGAGAGCTTAGAGTTGCAAAACAAGCCACTGCAAGTGCTTCATGTACATCAAAAACGAGTCATGTACGTGAGATAGGGTCTAAAGACAAGCAAAATCCACCGGAACCCTCTGAAGTACATTTCACATATGTAAGGATAAGTTCGTGTATGTGTGTTGTAATTAACATACATAAGATATGAGTTCAAGTACGCAATGTGTCACGACCCGTAGCGAGCCCGTGACCGGCATACGAGGTGAACAGTCTCTGGGAGCCCGGCTCATCTCGCACATGGATCATAACTTACTACCCAAATTCAATTGATTAAAATATTTATTTAATCAAAACATTTATTATTTAAAACATACGATAGAATAAACATATATCATAGATAAAAATATTCAAAACA
>CAODLS010945301.1:0-14845 GCA_948243855.1 Flueggea neowawraea | reverse complement strand
CATATCGAGCAGCTTATTAGAAGTGTAAGTTTTGGACTTCTTGTCGTATTTAGCTGCTCACTAGGGCGACAAAACTCTATAGCCACTCAAGCAAGGGATGTGAAATGACAATTCCTCATTTCTCAGCAATCGATGAAAACGACAATTCTGTAATTTTAACTTTTGAATTAGAAGCACAGGGTGAATATGTCTACCCTCGGAAATGAGGGCTTGGAGGGCCACATAAAATAAACGTCGCAAGGGTATACATCACTTGTATGTTTTAAGGGTATACATAGAAAAGCATGTAATAAACTTCGCAAGGGTATACAGAAAAAAATAAACGTCGCAAGGGTATACATAGAAAAGCATATGTTTTAAGGAGGATAACAGTGTCACCTTTTTTTCTTTTACAAAAATATCACTTTTCTATGTATGCTTTGCGTGTGCTGTGTATGTTTTAGTTCAGATGTAGTTTGGTTTCTTTTTTACCATTATTGTGGACGCATCTGCAGACTAAAGTAAAAAATGGGAAGAGAAAAACTCGAAAGAGCATAAACGAAAGGACATCAACTAGATTTCTCATATATATTCAAAAACAGTTCTTTTAAATATTTTCAAATACAATAAAAAGCTTTCTTGTGCTTTCAATTTGGGCAAGTCACAAAAACATTTTCATTTAAACAATTAATCACAAATAAACTATTTATTTATTTTCTTCTAAAATCATACTATTTTTTTACATCATATTACAAAATCTATTTTTCTTATATCTCACAGTACATAAGGCCATTGTTCTTACATTTTTAACAATAATTCGTTTTTAATATTTTTTCAGTTTTAGTCCTTGTATTTTATTGTTTTTTTCATTTGTCATTTTTTATTTTTTAGATTACTCTATTTTCACTTAATTTTTTTAAATCTAAAAATTTGCCAAAGAACTAAAAATCAACATGTAATAAACTTTTTAAAAACTTAAAATTTTTTAGTTTACTTTTTGAAAAAACTAAAAAATTAACCTAAGATCAACTCTACATAAATTCTCTATAAACTTTTTTAGAATCAACCTAAAATTAACTCTACAATTTTTTTAAAAATCTTAAAAATCAACCTAATATCAACTCTACATAAAATCTACATTAATTTTTGTTAAATCAACCAAAAATCAACTTTACAGAAACTTTTTAAAAACCTAAAAACAACCTAAAAGTCAACTCAACAATTTTTTTAAAAACCTTAAAATCAACCTAATATCAACTCCACATAAACTTTGCATAATTTTTTTTAAATCAACCTAAAATGAACTTTACATAAACTTTTTTAAAACCTAAAAACAATCTAAAATCAACCTAAAAATCAACTCAATTATTCAAAAACATTTTTAAAATTAATTCATTATTTGTAAAATTAAAATAAGTTTCTAACAATTTTCAATATTTTCTTAACATTTTTTAACATTTTAAATTAATTTTAAACATAATAACACAAAAAACTAAAAAAAAACAGTAGCTAGGGTTTCAAAAAAAATAATTTTTTAAAAAATTTTAAACAACTTCAAATAAAATTTTTCTTTTAAAGAATGTTATAAACCTTGCAACAAGTTAAAAAAAAAAAACTTAAAGTCAAAGTTAAATAAACTTTGTAAAATATTTTCACAATCTTGATTAATCTTTAGAAAAGTTTTCAAAACTTTCAAGATTTAAAATCAACCTTTTAAAAACTTATATAAATTCTTTAAAACTACAAAAAACTTTGTCAATGAACTAACAATCAACCTGAGAAAAACCTTTGTAATAAACAATCCAAATCAATCTTGAATAAACCTATATAATAAACTTAAAAACAACATTAAATAAACTTTTCTTAAATTTTTTAACAACTAAAGTACATCTTTAAATAAATTTTATAAAAATAAAAAACATCATTAAAACTAAAAAAAAAATCTACATAAACTCAATATAAACCTTTTTAAACCTTCAACTAAAATTTTAAATAATCTGCAAATATAAACTGTAAAATAAACCCTAAATAAACTCAACATATTTTTTTTGAAACTTCCAATTCAAACTTTAAATAATCCTATAAACTTTAATCTTAAACAAACTTTTTAAAAATATTTACATAATTTATTTAATTAATTAAATGTTGTTATAAAAATTTGTCAAAATTTTTTAGCATTGTAAAATATTTTTTTAAAACAGGAAGACTAAAATAAAAAGAAAAAGAAAAGCAGTAACTTAGCCCTAGCTGCCGCTCTAGGCAGCCAGATTTAACCACCACCTTAGGCAACTAGATCTGGTTGTCGCTCATTCTAGAAAAGCACAAGACAAGGCGGAGTAATAACGTAGAGACCGAGAATGAGCTGAGGAGGACGACAACAAAGCCTGTGCAAATCGATGAGGGAAGAATGACAAAGATTGGAGCAATGACAAGTGCAAATTGGAGAACGGAAGAAAATGAAACGGATTGACAAGAAAACTATACATTTGACAAAGAGAGAGAGAGAGAAGACAGATGGGGAGAACGAGACGAAAGAGAGAGAGAGAGAGAGAAGAGGCGAGAGAGGCTATGGAAAAGGACGAGGAGGAGGCAGAAAAGGAGGAAGGTGGAGAGAGAAAGTGAAGGCGGCGGGAGAGGAGAAAGGTAAGGAGAGAGAAGGTGTAAATGACCGTAGAGAGAGAAGATAATATATAGAGAAAAAAATGAAAGAAAATGTAGAATTGTAGAAAGAAAGAAAAGAGGGAGAGAGAAAAAGACAACTGAATTTTTTAAAAACCATAAAATCTGTACAAAGTAAGAAAAATGTGCGTCTAATTAAGAAAAAAAAAAAGGTAAGAACCGGAAGTTTAAAAAACAAAGGATAAAAGGAGTTGTATTGAGTAATTATCTCTTTCATTTTAATAAAGGGAAATACTTGCTACGCTTTCTTTTTGTTCGCTCTTATATTCTTCCAATGAAAATTTAACACTTGCTAATTTTAGAATTATAATTTAAATGAAAAGTGATATTATTAGATTATAAAAGATGCGTGTGAAATTTTTATTGGCAGTGACAAGAGAGTAAAAAACAAAGTACTTTTAGCATTCTTCTCATTCTTCTTTTCTTCACTTGTGAACTTATAATATTGAAATTGGTGTTGGAGATTACCGTTTTCCAAACACGATCACCCTATTCACTTAGTTCTCTCTTTTCAGTTGACACTAATTTGGATCATGCAGTATAAGGTCGTCACAAAGAGAAAATCATACTTTCATTAGAAAAATAAATACTAAATTTAACAAATACTAAAAAATGAATTAAATTTGATAAATGTCATATTTGTAAAAAATATATTTTTTTTTGTAAAAAAATAAATTCTTGTAAAAAAATATCTGATTTTCTAAAAACTACAATAGTCTTTATAGGTCTACAAAAATATTTAAAAAAAATTATAATTTTTTTAAAAATTTTATTTAATAAATTTTTAATGTAATAATTTTTTAGTACATGTGTATTCAGATACAAGATATTTACAAAAATATAATTTATTAAATATTTATCAATTTAACATACAAAAATATACATATATAAAAATATATAAAAAATATATAAAAAAATTTCAAAAATATACGCTATAGTCTGCAAAAATATACAAAAGATCTTAAAAAAATATAGGCAACATCAATTATATATGTCCACCGCCGCCATAACTAGATCGAGAAAAGATAATTTTACAAACACCATATCTCAACTAAAAAAAAAAAACTAATGGCTTAAGGTTTTGCTGCGGCTGCCACAAACACCAAATGTATCTCCGTCGTTGCCAAACCCAAACCAGTTAGATCTACGCAAACGACTACTTCTCCAGATCTCCGTCGACGGCCTTTCTCCTCTGCAAGCCGCTTTTTTCCCTTGCAACCGCGTCTCTTAACAACGAAACTACAGATCTGCATTGAAACAAATCAAATCAGCCTAGGGTTTTGTCGCCGCCTCCGCCAACCCCAAATGGATCTTCGCCGTCGCCAACACCAAACCAGTCAGATCTCCTAAGACGACGTCTTCTCCGATAAAAGAGTAACTTGCTAGATCTCCATCAACGGCCTCTCCTCCGCAAGCCACCTCTCTCTCCTGCAACCGTCATGTCTCTCAACAACAAAACTATATATTTGCACCAAAACTAAATCAAATCGGGTTAGGATTTTCTCCGCCGCCTGTCTTTTCAGTACATGCTGGAAAGAAACTGTGAAGAGAGAGCGACAAGACAAGAGGAGAGAGAGGAACAGAGAAGAAGCGGAGTTGAGAGATTGCGGAGAGGAAATGAAGCCGAGATGGAGAGAGAGCAAAAGATCTCCGACACTAGAAAGAAACCGTGAAGAAAGAGAGACGAGAGAAGAGGAGAGAGAGAGAGAGAGAGAGAGGGAGAGAAGGAGAGCAGAGGAGAGCAGAGGAGAGGGAGAGCAACAATGAAGAGAGAGCGAGAGTGTGACCCGAGGAAGAGAGCGAGAGAAACGAAGTCAGAAAATGAACCAGAATTTGGACGAGAAATCCGGTTTTATTGGATTTAA
Organism: Flueggea neowawraea; assembly: GCA_948243855.1. Taxonomy (NCBI): domain Eukaryota; kingdom Viridiplantae; phylum Streptophyta; class Magnoliopsida; order Malpighiales; family Phyllanthaceae; genus Flueggea; species Flueggea neowawraea. Next base: position 10,322 of record CAODLS010945301.1, on the reverse strand, counting down.
TCTGGTAATTTTGATAACATATTTTGGTGACATTTGTAAGACAAGATTGGTATATTATACAATTTTTAAAAATAGACTTTATTTTTAAAATAGTAATTCTATTTATGCAAATATATAGTTTAAATTTTAGATGTGACATAGTTAATTTTGTTACAAAGATAAATTAATATTAGTGATAATTATATTATATACCTCAAAATTTTATAAAATTTGCTTTATATAGTCTTTGTATATTTATTATAAATACACTTTATAATATTTTTGTTTACAATGTTATAATTTTTAAATTTATGTGTAATTTTAAAAGATTTATTAAAAAATTAACAATATAAATCAAAATTGATGTACGTAAGTATCCATTGAAATGACCATTAACATTAAAGAAGCTGGACCTGTGTAGGCGAGGGCCCAGACCCCACCTGCCTGGCAAATTCCTAAGATCTATCATGTTCTCTAACTTGGTCCTTGCATATGTAGAACTATCCATTTTGGTCCCTAAAACTTGACGCGGTTAATATTTACCAACGAAAATGTGAAAAGAAAAAAATGTGTCGAACATGCAAATAACCCCCAAAAATTAAGACTGTTTAGTTGAGAAATTTTTTTATTATTTTTTAGAAAATTAGAAAATAGAGATAGAAAATGAAAAATTTGTAATTTTTTTTTATTAGCAAACATATTTTTAAATGTTTTTAATTTTCAAAAAATAGAAATAAAACAGAAAATAAAAAACTGTTTTCGCAGCTAAACATTTCATAAGTTTTGCTCGACTGGATTAGAGCTATAAACCATCATCAATCTTTGTCAAATATGCCTTACATTGAATTATCAATCTTATCGTCACTTGTAACATGAAAATACACGTTGGATAAAATCATCCATGCGCTAACAAGCCATTGTCGAGAGATACTTTCCTAATTAAGTTGTGGGTACAATCACTAAATCACCATCCAACTCTATTTAGTTTCTTAATTACTATTCAACAAATTTCAATTGGTTATTTTGGTTTTTCATTCAATACTTTAATGATTCATTAAAAGGAAAATTAAGAAGACCGGGAAATTAAGGAGACTGTATTATAACATGGAACACACACACAAGAAAAAAAAAAGCAAAGAACAAATTGCTGAACAAAATATGTACAGATGCGTCTCTATAGACAAAGAAATACACAAGTATCTCAAATACAATTTGCCTATACAAGAAAAATCAAAACGTATCACCATGGTATGATATATACACAAACCAATCAGGTATATATGCATGTATTTTCTTTGGAGAAAGAAGTCCCGGAAGCAACCATCCTCAATACAGCAGTCCCGACAGGTCATACTCGAACCCACCGAGCTGGTCATGATGATCGAACATATAAGCATAATTACTGCACAAAGTGTACCGATCAATATCCAATAATAGCGATTCAAAATCTCCACATCCTGATACACCTGCCTCTTGATTCATCAGCACACAGTTCGATGTTATGTCATTACCGATACAATATGAGTCGTAGTGCCAGCGACTTGGTTCTTCTTCTTGAGTGACCGAAGCATGGTTGTTGCTAAATTCCATTGAATCAACTGATGTATCAAAGGATACATCCTTGCTGATATCAGGTTCTGGGTAGCCTTCGACATCGATGATTATATCATTCTGAGCTGTTGGTGATGGGATAGAGGGGGTTGGTGATGATAATATGGTACTACTAGATCCATTGCCAGTTAACTCTTGAACAAGGCTCTTGAAGCTTGAGCTGTCAGTGATGTAGACCTTTGGCCGCAAAACCTTGATCAAATTATGGAGTTGTTTCTTTTCATCCTTCGATGTTTTCAATGATTGTTGGCTTGTTTTCTTCCCCATTATTGAACACCTTCTGTTTATTCTCTTTTGAGTAGGAGGAGCTAAATATAATTATGAAATTAATTTAAAGGAGATGTGTTAAGAGAATGGTTGATATATAAAGGACAAGTGCGAATCCTTTAATTAAAGTGCTGAAAATAACGTGGATACTTCTATAAATTTTCTAAATGGAAATCCAAAGCCACCTACCAAAACTTATATACTATATAATGGCTCTCTCCATTTTATTTTCAAAGTGTCACCGTTAAGGAAAATGCTCTGGTTTGTTTTTATGCGAGTGTATTGATGTTAGTCAATTCAAGAATATGGATTAACTATACAGTTATAGATTAAATAAATAACAATTTATGCCGTGTCGTGCGAGGTAGGACGACAACTAGGGAACGCAGCACACTATTGCAAAAGTTGCTTTCTTGCAGTAGTTTTTTAGTACAAACTACATGTATTTTCGTCCCTATTTTAACGGTCTGAAACTAATTATGTTTAAATACAGTGAAGGCTCATCATTTTTTTTTTCCGTAAGTGCCTTAATTGAAATCAAACTGTAGAACTATTCTTATAAACTCAGTTCTATGTTGTCAAATAAGTCACAACTCGTAGATAGAAAAACAGAAAAATGATTTGTTTATGTATAAATATTATACTTTTTTCTTTCTTTCTCCAGTCTATTATATCGCATATTCTTTGGTATTGTTTAATGTGTTGATTGAGTTTGGTCCAACAGCCTGAAAATGACGTAAAACTTGTAGCATCAGGCAGGATATGTGTTATTTTCCAAATTCACATCGTAGTCAAAATCAAAATGTAGACATTTTTTGGAGCTCATTGTCGTGAATGTGTGAAAGGAAACTAGTAAGTTATAGTCTATGCTTCAAATGACACACTTCCTTTCTACAATAATGTAATGCAATTATTTTTAACAATTTGATTGATATACGTAAAACGATGGTTTATTTGACAACTGCCACTATGAGAATTTTTATCTATTAATTTTTGTAACAGAATACAAATAACATATAATGAAGCAAAATTACTAATATATAGATTTGTTTTTCTTCTGACCCATCCCTTATATTTAGGGAAAAAGCCTAATGAATTGGGTTGCTTGGTTAACTAATAACTATCCTCTACAGTAAATGTTATTTTTGTTTAGTTGGAAAAACGACTTCTTAAGAAGTTCGAAATTTTGTATTTATATCACTATTAGAGAATACAAATAAAATTTAATATAATAGTTTAGATTTGTTGATTTTGTTGTATGGATATTATTTATTTTGTCAAATGTGTTTGTGGTTATTATTAAGAATAGTTGATTATTACATTTTGATTTTGTTTAACTAAGTCAATTGTTTCTTGTCAGGATACTTAGAGCATCTCCAATGCTCTCTCTATTTTTAAAGAGTCAAAATATATTATTTAATTTAAATTCTCTTTATTATTTTTCTAAAAATTTGAATTCGGTGTACTTTTTTATCTCATTTATTAATATTTTATTACTAAATCAAAAAAATATAGAGAGGGTTCAATTCTCTCTCTTTATTTTTAATGTAGAAATTTGAACCTTCTCTATAGTTTTTAAAAAGTAACAGTAAAATATTAATAAATGAGATGAAAAAGTAGATCGAGTTCAAATTTCTAAATAAATAATAGAGAAAATTTGAATTAAATAATATATTTTGACTCTTTAAAACTAGAGAGAGCATTGGAGATGCTTTTAGATGCTTAAGTGATTGAAAATGTATTACAGACTATAGATTTGATCTACATGTTTTTGTTTTCTACATGGTGGGAAAAAAAATCTAAAATTAATATTTTTTGTTGTTGGATCCAAACAGATGATATTAATGAGATATAAACTAAGATCTATTAAGCTCATCGAGTCCCACACATGAACTAGGTCTACTATAGAAGTTAAATGGGCCATTTTCGGATTCATGGAGCCCACATTAAAATATTACGGATTCACTCAATTCACTTTTAATATTTTGGCAGAAAATTCAAAATTACGCGCATTACGACAAAAAATTTATAAATTACATGTTTTGGAATCCCTTAAAACTTGTTTGAAATTTTTTTATAATTTGTTTAAAATCTATTCATTTTTCAGATTTGTTTAAAATTTATTTAAAATTTGTTTACATACTATTTATATGTTGTTTCTTGTTTTAAACTTGTCCAATATTTTGTCTAAAATCTGTTCATTTTTCACACTTTCTTAAAACTTGTTTATATGTTGTTTCTTGTTTTAAAACTTGAATATTATTTATATACTATTGATATCGCGTTTATATGTTGTTTATATGTTAAAAACAACGTATATATAAGATATCAATAACATATAAACAATATCTAAATAACAAATCAACAACATATAAATTATAGATTTATTTAGATATTATTTTCAACATGTAAACAACATATATATAAAAAATAAACAACAAATCAATAACATATATCTTATTTATATGATGTTTATATGTTGTTTATGTGTTGAAAACAACATATAAACAAAGTATCAACGACAAATTAATAATATATAAAAAATAGATTTGTTTATATATTATTTGAACATATAAACAAAATATAAACAATATATAAATAAGATATCAATAATATATAACAAAATTCAGACAATATATAAACAAGAAACAACATATAAACAACATAGCTTGTTTGTACGAAATAAATAACATGTCCGTGAATCTGAAAAGTGATATGCGTACTGAAAAAATATTGCAAACTGTATCTGTAATAAGTAAAAGTGGATTGTGCGGAACAAATATCGCAAAGTATTGTTGGTGAACCGCTTAATTACCACAAGTTAAATCTGGTTAAACACTTTAAGAATAGTTAAAGAAGGGAATTACCCATCATCAATATGGGAGAATATTCGCTAAACATATTTTCCTACCGATTTCCTATAAATAGATGTTTTCACCTCTTGACATGGTATGTTTTACTACCTCATAAACTTATACTAATCTCTTATGAATCTCTAACTGACTTGAGCATCGGATATCCCCTTAGGGAGAACCTAACCTCACTTTCATTGTGTTGGCAAAGTATCTGAAAGACCCAAGCTCATTGTGTTTGCAGATCTCTCTAGCACATGAACAATTTGATCATTTGAAAGACCATCTTAGGGATTTGAGAAAGATATGTTCATGAAATCATTAAAGAAATTCTCTTCAAAAGAGGGGAGGGACAATCCTAAAGAATAAATGAGAGTATTGCCTTCTAGGTGGGAACAAGTAACTCAGAAAAATGAGCTAGGGCGTCAACATTAAGAGGTTCTTTAGGAGGTACCAATGGGCAAGAGGTTTACACATCTTTGTCATGATCACCTACTTTATCCTTACAAGAAGAGAGAATGACATTGTTTAACAATGAAGGTTCTAAAGGACAAGAACCTAAGGCAACCCCTCACCCAAAATTGATTAGATTAGGGGATTAAAATGTCTATTTGGTGGACAAAAATCTTCCTCGAGTCTTTTCCTAGAAGTCTTGAACCTTTAGACCTACTGTGACACCAATTTAGAACAGCATTCCACAAGTGGATAGGAGGATGAACTAAGAACAAGGAATCTTCATATTCGGATTTTGAATTGGAAAATTTTTCTAGAAAAATAGTATGAGTAGCAAAGGATTTGTGAAGGGAAATGGAGTCATTACCTCCTCAAGGATGATAGAAGCAAAACAACAAGTTTAAAGTGACTTTATTTCTTTTTAGTACAGAGGACGTAGAACGCCATAAGGACAACCGATCGTTTAGGTTGAAGTTGAGCAGGAGCAAGTTCTTTTTTGATTAGGAACTGCATATCAAAAGGTGGAAAAGGGACAAGAACTCCAAGGTCCATGGAACTCACATACATTCCAAAAGAATCGTGTGGTGCAGGTGATAGAGAAGGATATTTGGAATTAGGGAGAGAAATTCACCAATTTGAAGGAAAGGGATAGGCACTTCAAATCTATTCCACATCTAATTGAGGCATGATGGACTTGTGATTAAGATTAGACAATTCTCGGTGAAGAAGGTACGAAAATGCTTTGCATTGAGCCATCAAGGAACCCAACAACACAAAAATTGAAGGAATGAAAATAAAAAATTAGGCCTAATACATGTGAACCTACCTGAACTATCACGTTTCAGACAATTTACCCCATTAACTTTGCAAATGCTTATGCACTCCTCTGAACTTGCAAAACAGCAACACAAAACCCCCTAGACAACACTATTAAAAGCGCATGTGTTGTGTTTGAAAATCGCTTGTCTGACATGGACAAAAAAATGCCAACTCATCATTAAAAGAGTTGCCACGTGCAAATTTGTGATGCCAAGTCAAATTTAAATCAACACAAACTCAAACCCATCTCTCTTTTGTTCAAACCAAACCAAAATCACCTCCAAACCAAACCAATTGGCCAAGCCCAACTGTATCTTTCTATCCTCTCTTCCTCTCTCTTTCTTTCACTCTCACGCACTATTCTCTGTCTCTCTCACACAACTCCTCCGCCCCAGATCTGCTACCACTCCTGCCACCACCACAATGAACTCGTCCCATTCCTTTCCGCCTTGCTGCCCCTGTCAAGCCCATCAAGAGGAAGACTCCGCCCTCCTCCCCGCAGATCTCTCTTTTTCATCGCCGTTGCATGTCAAGAAGATCACAATCTGAAATCGTTGTCTCCAAAAAGAGATTGTTCAACGGCATTGAATTGTTCTATGAATCTATTGGTAAGAGAGACTACATGCGGGTCTTCAAAGTGTATTCCCTATTTACAGGAAAGTCTATCCTATTCTATGTCCTTGGTGTGGCTTCTTGCTGTTTGTTTTCTATTGTTTGTTCAAGAATATAGCAATTCTCAGGACTCTTGCTTAAGATGGATCAATGAGTCAAGGGCTTGTTTGATTTGGAAAATTTTCGGAAAATTGAAAAATAGAAATGGAAAATTAGAACATTTGTTCAGAAATTTGAAAAATTTTTCAGTTCAGTTTTCTGAAAAACAAAAACAGAATGGAAAACAGAACTAAACAGGCGCTAATGTAGAAACTCTAGAATGTGACTTATTTCAAAAAAAAAAAAAAGCACTGGAATGTGACTTGTGCCGTTCATAATCTGGAAATGTAGTGATTGCAAGCTGTATTTGCCAATCACAAAAATTGCTCTGAAAACATCATTGGAAAAATTTATCCAGCTGAATGGAGATAGCAATAAACAAAACTGAAACACGATAGTAGCTAATTAATAATTTTTCATTTCTTTCTTTGTTTCTTTTGATAACAAATTATGAAAGTAGCTATCAAAACAGAACCAAAATTTTGTGAACCAAATTTTGAAATAAGTATAGATTAGTATTGTTTTGGTGGGCTAATGGTGGTTTGAGTGAAAAGGATTTGGGTGAAAAGGGTTTGAGTGAGTGTCACATGAGTGGGTTTTAGAGCTCTCACGAGCTTCCAATGTTTGAAACTCAAACATAGTGCCATGTCAGCTGGTTAAGAGGTTTTGTGTTGTCGTTTTACAAGTTCAAGAGGTGTATAAATATTTGTAAAATTGAGGGGTAAATTATTTAAAGCGTGATAGTTCAGAAGAGTTCACATGTATTAGGCCAAAAAATTAAGGTATAAAAATTATACCTCATTTCATTGATGAAGATATATTTTTGGCTCCAAAGTCAAAAGAAAATATCCTGCAAAGAAAAATAAAAATCTTTTTTTTTTTTAAAAAAAAGAGAAAATCTGCAAAACTAGACGTGAACAATAGGTCATGCAAGTCAAAAACGGCATGTAGTTGGCTGGAGGATGTCGTGCGCAGTCACCTGGTCAGATGGCAAAAACGGACTGTCATTGTGTAGCCTCGTTTGCGAGGTCATCTAGTTTGCAGAAGAAGCAACATGTCATTGGGAGGCATCCTGTTTGCTGTCGTTTGGATGTGTATCGGAATGCTTTATTGTCTAGTTGGACGGAACGCCACTCATTTGGATCTGCAATAAAGCGCCACATCATCTCGTCTCATCAAGAAACGGTATGTCACACGGGCTTGTGGAATGCCAAGTCGTCTAAAGAATTTAGGTAGTAAAATGGGAAATTGTGTCCACTTTTATGAAATGCTAAAACTGATATTCAAATTTTTGAAATGCCTAAATAATATATAAGAGGTTTCTGTGCTTTCTATCTCGCTTTCCCTCACCTCCTCTCCGGTGGTGGATCCAGGTGGGGTACCCATATACCCCTCCCCCTCCGCCCCCACCGGAGTTGGAAAGTCATCCCCCTACCATTGCAACTCTGCAACTGCTGCTCATCGTCCCCCCACCAATTTGTTCTTATTTCTTTTGACCTAAATTTGTGTTGGTTCCAGTTTTCTGTGGCTTATATTTGGTGGACTGAGTCTCCTGCAATAACCTTTTTTAGGTTAGCTTCTGTGTTTCTATAGCCTTGTTTTGTGTTCTTTCAAAAGATTTTGATTTATTGATATCAATCTGTTTCTTGCCTGATTGTTAATCATGGAATTATTGTTAAACTCCTATTGAAAAAAAAAGAAAATGTGATAGAACTTTGCTTAGCCATTGGTTTGTTTGAGAGAAATTAATGAATGTGAAAGGTAGGTTTGAAAGAAATTTTTTACCTCAAATGCTTGTGATATTGTATTATTGTTTGCTATCTACTTGACTGGTTATGTTTTTGAGTTTGTTGTTATGCTGTTGCTACATGTGTTCGCTAATCATTATCATGAGCTTGTTTTTACTTGATTTTGGGATCTTGGTTGTATGTGTTGTATGTTAAAGTGACCATCTGTGTTGTGGCTTTACTCATTTTGAATCAATTCTACAATTTTTACACTGGTTTATCAAATTCGGTATGTAGATTTGTAAAAACTTGTCACGACCCGTATTCGGACTATGACCAGCGTGCAAGGTGGAGCGTCTGTGGGAGCCCAACCCATCTCACACAAGCCTCAAAGATCAAACATTCTGCCTAACTTATTGATTAAAACCGTTATCAAAACATTTGTAAAATATAATAACAATATATACTGAAATCATATGTAAATATAGTATGTTGTACAAAACAAAAATCATAATATCAGAGTATAAAATTCAAAAGACAAAATTAGACCTGGTAACCCAACAACATCTCAGTGTAGAGCTCTAACAAACACAAAAGGAGTCTGAACCAAGATGACACTCATTATCAATGGAACGGCCCACTAGGGGAAGGATACGAAACGGTTGCCGAATGCCAAAAAGTGAACATGAGAAATAAGATAAGAAACATGAACAAGAAATAGAATAAAAGGGAAAGAATCCCTAGTGAGAAAACGACACTCCAGAGCGGCACTAGGCCTCATAAAAACTGTTTTGAAAAGCATTTTGAAAATATCGCATGTAGATATAAGTGTGTGTGTGTATATATATATATGCACGCCAATACAGAATAATAATTTAAAAAATCATTTTTGTAATCGTTCGCAACCAAAACAAATAGTAGGTAGAAACATACATATTATATACCATATATCATATAGTTGAAACTGATATGGGACCTGAAATTGAGAGATAAATATGATAAGGGTGAACTCTGTCACCAAATTGATACTGAAAACGTGTGTCTGGCCGGATACACGACTACCATATGTTAGGTTTCTTATGAGTCTTTTAAGGTTATTTGTTCAACCAAAAACAGAAAGAAACCACCAAGGAACATGCATGTACAAAACAGAAATTTGGTGTCAAGAAATATACCTAATGCTGTGGGAAGACCAAAACGAAATTTGTGCCACCAAAGGAGCCGAACCAAAAGAGCAAGCTTTTGATCCCTTTAATCCTTGTTAATGCCACTAAAAGGACTGCTGAAAAATAGCTACTCCTCTTTACCAAATCACACACACAACAACCTAGTGTGCTAGTACAAGAAATATGCCTTTTCAAACCAAGCAATCCGGTTTTGAACAACAACAAAGAGAAAAACGTGTTCTCTTGTTCAAAACAAGCTTGGAATCATTTTAATCACAAGGATGGGTGAAGGAATCAAGTATCCTTTCCCTTCTTCCTTGAGGATTTCGGTTGGAACAATAAGAGAGAGTTGAGAGAGAGAGAAAGGGACGACTAGGTTAAGAAAAAGAGAAAGAATGGACCAACTTACTAAGAACACCTTCTCTTGCTTCCTTTATATCCCAACCAAACCCTAATGCCCCTTGTGACCAAATTATGCACCTGTAATTGGGTCCCAAATGGTCTGGCCACCCTCTCAAAAAATAAGGCTCAAAGGTGTAATTGTTTGGGTTTAAAGACTAATCCCATAGTTAAGCCCAAGCCATTACAAAAACCCATGTTTTAGTCCAACTAAACAAGGCCATATTTTTCTCTTCTTTCATTAACTAATTTAATTAGTTAATACTTATTAGGACAAAATTGACATTCAATGGGCCTCAATGCATGTCCCGAAAATTACAAGGCCCAACTTATCTTAT
>CAODLS010945283.1:0-11342 GCA_948243855.1 Flueggea neowawraea | reverse complement strand
GTCGACTCGCCAACACCTTTGGCACCTCCCATGGTGGTAACTCCCCATGCACAGCTCACAGTAGATATGATTGCGCCGAAAACTTGTGACTTGATCATCGCGCTTATTAAATCCCATGACCTGAGTGCTCTATGAGCTGAATCTAGTATAATGTTAATGCTAATGCCATAGACACCATCAGCAAGCAATGCACTGGGTGCCATCCCCACTGTGAAACGCATCAAAGTCAAAAACGGCAGGGCAAGAGAGGAAGCGACCGCTCTTGGGAGACCAAGTAATCAACAGGGTCTGCACCATGAACTCTTAACGTGTCAGTATGTTCTAACTTCTAAAACCTGCATTGTCCCTAACATACCTGCAAATGCACTCCTGATCCGCCCAGCAACCACAATTGATGTGACAACAGGACTAAGCTCCCTTGAAAAGGCTAGAGCTAATACACCATCAACAGCCTGTTTAATCCCAACCTATTTAACTCTCTCACGAATTGAATGGTGAAAGCCATTCCTACAAATGCTGCTGTTGAGACAGACCCCAACTGATATTGGTCCAACTCTTCCCAGCTGTTGCAGAGTATTCTTCCAGTGAATTTTCCCTTTAAAATCCTAACAATGACTTGTCCTGCCAAGACGAAGAAGGATAATCCCCTCCAAAGGTATCTAGGAGGAGACCATTTGCTCAATAATGTCACTGCTTCAGTGGTAGGGACATGGTTAGCATTTGTATCTTCGTCGAAAGCAGAGGTAGACATGTGGCCATCATGCGTGTTTGGAGGAATGACGAAAAATCTGCTTTGTTTCTTTGCTAATGAAAGATTGCTCCCAGATCCATCAATGAAGCTAAATTGGCTAGAATTTTCAGGTTTTATCTTTATCCATCCATTGGATGTCACATAGCTTCTGCAGTATTTTTAAATTATCAATTCAAGTTATTTGTCTTTTTAAATCTAACACAAAACAAGTATTCTTTTTGTCAATCAAAAGAAAAGAACCAGAAGTTCAGCATTAGAGAACATAAACCACATTACTGATAACACATACAAAGAAAAAAGATCTTACCTGTTACAGAAGTAAAATAACCAATGATGAGATGTAGTTTGCGTACTTGGCTGCATCTCCTTTCAAGTATTTGTGATTGATCAAACTTCAATAAATTTTCCGCAATATCTGAAGAAACAACATGTTCATCAAATATAAAGTCAAATAGAGGTTGAACGTCCAAAAAAATCATAAAATAATAACACACATGCTAATATATATCAGAAGATATTGTTTGAATGATTGAAGGAGCTGACAACTCAAGAATAACAATCCAACATTCTGGCACAGTAGCTATGGGCTTATAAGGGTTGAAAACACCCAGCAGTTTACGATCATTGTTGACATAAAAGTTTAGTATATTCCTGTAGCAATTAATTGTTCATTTTTAAGCGATCTTTTCCTGTTCTTGTCGACTTTATCAAACATCAAAAGAACATTGTGGATGATGCAGTAACATCTCCTTATACCAAGAGCCTATCCGAAGCAAATGACATTAAAACACAGTACAGCTACAATACATCTCTAACTACCTGTCAGCACACAATTTTGTCATTGTAAGAACAACCACACACCCAAGTTCAATTTAACTCCAAAACACTGAGGAAGTCGAACAATTTCAACTCATAAAACCGGAGTAACAAAGATAGTTCTCAATTCATAGCGGCATTTGAACTTAAATGCCAATTTTAGACGACCAAAAATCAAGTGATCACAATCCTCAAACTTCAAAAGATGAAACAAAAAGTTCATGACCAGAACACCACCAACTTAACCAAATCAACGACCTTGATAACGCCAACTAATTCTATGATTCGAGAAATTCAATAACATAAAATAGCCGCTCAACTAATTTCACAACCCCAAAAATATTCATGCCACAATCAACATTTTCTTTCCGCATAGCAAAGTAAGGTAAAATTAAAGTCACCGGGGCAATGGTGGCGGCGTTGGGTTTGTAAGAGAGAGAGAGAGATGGTTTGGTAGGAGTCAGCAATCGGTCCGAGTGACCCGAGAACCAAACCGGTATAAGAACCGAATTAACCTAAGTATTTTCGTAAAAAGAAGCGATCGACGCCGAAATCAAGAGTTAGAAAGAGAATAACCTGGAAATGACCAGATGGGGAGAGTGAATATAGGCGACGAGGATCTGGGCAGAGGGAAGAGGAGGAGATGGGCCGAAATATAGAAAGGCGAGATAGGAGTAGCTGGGCAGAGGGAAGAAGAGATGGACGGCGGCCGGAAGGAGCAGGTGGGCCGCCGAGAGCGGCGGAGGTTGGCGTCGAGGAGAGAGGAGCAGGCGGGTGGGGACTTGCGAGTGAGGAATAGCGTGAGTAATTTTTGTGGGTTCCCGTCAAGTTTCATAATACATTTAATTTATGAAATACTCAATTTAAAAAATCGATAATCAAATAGATTAGGAAACTCTTGCTTTAAAAAAAGGCAAAATTCGTCGCGATCTCTAAGGTTTGATCATATCTATCATGTAGTCCTCTATTTTTAAACCTTTTATTTCGGTCTCTTGCTCTTAACTCCATTTGTTTTTTAACAGAAAACGCAAAAAAACAAAATTACCCTCTATTCATTTCTCTCTCTCCCAGCCTTTCTTTCCCTACTATCCCTCATTTTCCCTCTAACCAAACACCTAAAACCACCTCTCTGATTTTCCTCTTCCTTTATCTGCTTCTGCAACTCCAACAACTTTCCTTTCAATTCCCTCCTCCTTATTTGCAATGCATGAAGCCCAACAACAAAACACAATCTTTAAGCATCTGTTCGAAAAAAGGCAGACCCACAATAAATCAAACTAAATCAAGATATGCCAGGCTGATGCTCCTACAATGTTAAAGGAATATTTGGATGAAACGCAACTTGCTTAGTTCAAAGAGATGTGTTTCGGTCATTTGTTGGATATGGAAATGATTATTGGACAGCCTCAGTTGATTCATTCTTTGGTTTTGACGGAGGTTGAATGTAATCTTGAGGATGAGATGTGTTTTAATGTTGGTGGTAAGAAGTTAAAATTTAGAATTGAGGAATTTACTATTGTCACTAGGGTGAAGTGCCGTGGTGATTCTGGTAGTGGAATTGCTTTGATTTTTCGTAGAGACTCGATGAGTAGATATTTTGTTAATTTAAAGACAATGCAAAAGGTTTCTTTGCTTGAATTTGTGAGGGCGTGAAGGTGGCAATCCAATGAAGATGCATTGAATATTGCCTTATTTTTCTTTGTTTGCTGGTTTATATTGAATAATAGGTGTGAGACGTCTTTGACTTGTTGAGAAAATTCTCACAAATTAGCAAATAAAAAATAGTTTTCTCACTACTATTTTGAAAAACTCAAGCAGGACATTAGAAAATTAGTTAAATTTCACATGGAAAAAATGAAAATTAGAAAGAAAATTCTACTACTGGAGAAAAATTCTCGATAAGGTAAGTACTTAGGTGACTCAGGTGGAAACTAAGTCACCTGACTCAACTTATTTGCAAACAAATGTGGACTGTTAGATATGTTGAGTTAACTTTATCCATTGATTGAAAATGAGTTATAATGTAGTTGTACACATTGAATCATTTTCGCCTAAATAAAAGTAACGATTTCATGAAACCCTACTATTAGCACCACTCTCTGTCGAAATCTCATCTCGTTCCCTCGTCATGAATTCATCTCAGTTGTGAGCCCTAACAGTCACGTCGTTTTCCCGCAAAGTTGCATCACGTTCCGTTGTCGTGATTAATCTCAATTGTGAGGCCTAGCAGCCACGCCACTCTTCCTCGAACTCACACCTCATTCCGTCGTTGCGAATTCATCTCAGTTTTGAACCCTGGAAGCTGTGTCGATCTCCCTCCAATTCGCATCTCATTCCGTTGTCATTCTCTGAGACACATATCTCGATCTGCAAGTTCACAAAGGTCAGTACATTTGTTTGTGTGGTTTTTGTTTTGTGGGTTTGTTTGGATTTGAAATTTTTGGATTATGGTTGCAGCAGCATGGGGGAGAATTGTTAGCTAATGCCATCTATAACAACAATAGAAAGGTCATGCCATTCCTGCTTAAATTAGCGAGCCCATTGTGTTAGCTTCAAGTTCTTTGATTTTGTTCTATGTGGGTTTGCTTCTTTGAAAATGGTATGAGAAAATGGTTGTTGAGCTTGTATTTGAATGAATATTGCATTGTTGTTGCGTCTGCATTTGGTGTCAGTGAAGCGAGTTTTACGGGTATGGGTTTCTAGAATAATGAAATTTTTAAAAGGAGAAGATTATAAGAGTGAAAAGTGTAAACCTGCTATTGCGGTGTTTACAACCAAATTTTGGGATTCCATTAAGATTTGTCAAGATTTTGGTTTGATATTTGCTTTAGTGGTAGAAGTGGTTGAGTGAATTAAGTTGAATTCAATGTGGTTTCCAAATTTGATGTTTCTATTATTTAGGAGTTTCTTTGGCATCAATTGATTATCGATGCATTATAATTTTCTATGTAAGGAAATCATTTAGTGTGGTTTGATATGGTAGCTTGAAACGTAATCTTTCGGTGCATTTTGTGTTGGTGATCAATATGATGATGTTCTAGAATGGTGATTTCATAATTCTGTGATGGCGCCTAAATTTATTAACATTGTCAATGTTTTGAATTCTGGACAATCAAATGGATTTTTTTTATTTAGTTTGTTGAGGATAAAGAATGGACAGTCTTCATCCAAATCAATGTGCTTAGCAAAGAATGATAATTTTCTATTGGTGAAATTTATTTGTTTTGTTTGTTTTTCTATTACGAACAAGCTCAAGTTGGTTTTGTCTATAGACAGTAAGTTTATATGGAGTAAACATTGCTTGTTTAGAATTGTTGGCAAAAAAGGGGAAAAGGTTATCTTGAACTCAAGTTTTGAATCCTTTTTAGTGCTGGTTTGGATGTATTATGCAGCTCATCTACATCCTCTTGTATATGTTGGATCATGAGTGATCAACAATAAGTTCCATATGTATTTTGATGATCAGCAAAAGGTTTTGATGAAGAGCAAAACGTTTGAGTTGAAGTGGAATACGTTGGAAGGCTTAGAATTGTGAAACAAGGCTCTGCAAAGCAACAACGTACGTTAGAAAAAAGCTAAAGTACGTTATCTGGATGATCAATGTACGTTACGACAAAGCTAAAGTACGTTATCTTGAAAACGTCGTGATCAACGTACGTCTTGTAAAGTCACAATTTACGTTATGGACAACAACGTACGTAGAGAATCTGCAAAGTACATAGACGTGGCTCAGGCAGAAAACAGAAGCTACTAGATTATTCCAGACCAAGAATAACGTACGTCATACATGCACAACGTACGTAGCAAAGAGCACAACGTACGTAGATAATCTGCAACGTACGTAGACATGGAGCTGAATGCAAACAGAGGCTACTGGATCCTTAACAACGTACGTCATACATTCACAACGTACGCAGTAAAGGATCACAACGTATGCAGAGGAAAGACAACGTACATCATCCGAAAATGAAGCATGATCAACGTACATCTTCAAATGCCAACGTACGTTAGCTGAGTCACAGAAAGCTGCAACTTCATTAAATGCACTCTAACGGCTAGTTTGTCACCATCAACGGTCATATGACATGGAAATGCTATAAATACATCAAGAGAAGGGTAGAAACGTGTTGAACAACATCAGAACTCATTGTGCCATATTTCATATCAATTCCAACCTAGAAAAACAACCAATCAAGTTAGAGATCAAAGTTCAAGCATCAAGCTCAAATATCCAACTCTAGCATAGTGCTTCAATATGTTATAGATAGTTTTACATACACTTTGAGAGTGTGAGTTAGGTTTGTTGTAAGCCTATAGAAAACAACATTGTAGAGGTTTTTTGTGAACTTAAGTATAAAACAACATTGAGTAAGGTTTGTTGTGAACCTATAGAAAACAACATTGTGAGGCCTTAGAGGTATTGAGTCGGAATCAACCTCGTGTATTGAAATTGTTGGATTGAGCCGCAATCAATCATCGATAGTGAAAAGCCTAAGTGAGACTTGGATAGTGGATGTAGGCAAGGTTGGCCGAACCACTATAAATCCTTGTGTTGATTTCTCGCTCTTACTTTTCAAGTCGCTTCCGTTCATACAAAAGCTCATACCGAAATTCTGCAACAGTATATGCATATCTAACTATTTTACCTAGAAAAAGAGAAATCATTCGCGTAAGGAGTAAATATTTTATGATATGGTAAAGCTTTGAAGTATTTGGTTTTACGAGAAAAAAAAGTTTCTTTGAAATGTTTGTTAATTTGTTTTTCCATGTATTTCAGTTTTATAGGATCTAAATTCATACTAACATATCAAATGGCAATTGAGATAGTTCACATTTTTGTAATTGTAGTAGTATATATGTTGATTAGTATTACTTAAAATATTGCTCCCACATTAATTTTGTTTTCAAATAATGAATTACTTTTTTTTCTTTAAGAAAATGTGGGCTCTTGTTAGTTCTGTATGATTATCTAATTAACTGCAAAACTGTTGATATTGTTGTTTAGTAGTAAAAAAAGGTCCAACATTTCGTTATATTTACCATTTGTTTAGCCAAATACTCACATACTTGTTTGGTTCAATGTAGGGAATATGAGAATTGAAGTTGTAGATCTTATCCATTTTGAACGTGAGGAGGCGGACATCATCCATGATGACAACGCATCTAATGATGACTCAGGTAATAATGGAGCATCCCGTGAAGATGACAAACATGATTGTTTAGACAGTGAAGTGGAACATGATGAAGTGGAGGATGACGAGGAAGATGAAGAAGTGGTTAATGAAGAATAAATTGATCGTTTGAAAATTGCTAAGGTAATTTTTTGTAGTAACATGATGTACAAAAAAAACTTGAAATTAATGTTTTATATGTATAGGTAATTACGATGCATGTTTACTTTGTTTTGGTGAATGTCAAATTGAATAAATTAATTTAATGTTTTTTCGTATGGTTATTTTTATTTTTTTTGATTTCAGAGTTATCAGGCAAGGGTGTGGTTGTTGGAATTTTCTAGAGTTCTGAAGGATCTTCAAACTACTCATAAAGACATGATGATGGAGATGGGTCTAGGTGGGTTGCTGGACCTCAACATAAAGATGTCCAGAAATTGTGTGGCATATGAGTTGTTGAGATGTTTCGACTTTCAAAACAGTTCTCATCAAGTCCACGGTGCAAAAGTTCCACTCAATGAAGGACATGTGTCATGGATCTTAGGATTACTGGTCGGAGGGATCGAATTTAGCAACCTAAAATACAACAACAAAGATCTTTGCAACAAATACGAAATAAAAAGTAATAAATTAAAGATGAAAGATTTAGTTCAAGAGTTCATCGACGTGGGGGAGAGATGGCTGGCGTTGTTTTTGTTGTTTGCAATAGATTGTGTGTTGAGGCCTAGCTACACCTACTATGTTAGTCACGATCGTCTAGGAGTTATGTTGCACAGGTTAGTCAAAATTTGTGCTCAATGGGTTGGTTAGAGGAGTGAAAAAGCTTGCAAAAATGCCCTAGAATTTGTTAGTAACACAAAAAGCATACATCCCAATTCACAGATGCACTATAATGCTAGAGGTATGAGTTATAATTTCGTTCCACAACTTTAATTCTGATTATATGGTGGTTTAACAACAATTAGGTTGGAACATAATTTTTCCCTTTCGCAACAGAATTGCATGACCGTGGACAAAAAGTGGGCTTTTCTTACTTTAACAATCAATCAATAACATATATTATTGGCTTGTTTTTGTTATGGTTGAATGTTTAATAAGCTAGTGATGTTAGTTTAATTATTCATAGTTACTTCACTTATTTCTTATGTTTATGGGCATACATTTTATTTGCATTGGCTAATTCATTGTAAATGGATGTAGATTTTCTATCTTGAGCATATGATTACTGATCGCATGCTCGGACCAACAAAGGAACAACACTGCCCACGTATTCGATCATGGAATGATGTAGAGGCGAAAAAGTGCTCGGATGGGTTACCAGGAATTGTGGTTTTGATGGAGATAAGATAATTGAGCTAGAGTGTTTTGTCCTCTATATATGTACCTGATTGTTTTAAAGTTTTTGTTTTAGAAAGACTTTGTAATGACTTGAATATTTGACAATCCATCATTCTTAGATTAAAGTTGAAAGTTATGATGTTGGTGACATTTCAACCGCTGTAGTAGAAGGCAGTAGTGTTGTGCAGGTAGTTTATTCATTTTTTTTAATTGTTTTGCAAAGCTTACTTTGGTAATATTTTGATAGTATGTCATTTTTTTGTAGGCACATGTCGATTATGTAATTGAGAAATTGAATGAGGTCATCCGTAGGCAAGCAACTTTCGAGGAGAAAGTCTTTGTTGACATTATTAACTTTCAGAAGAAGTATGGTTTGTCATCATCAACAATTAATAGCATCAGGGAAGCTGTAAGGCCTTTGCATGGACGCCCATCACGCATTTCATTTGATAAATCTATTGATGGGAGTAGTGTACGTACTAGAGAACCAGCAGATATTACTGTCAACATCGAGGAGTTATTTAGGGTTGGTAATGCCACCGAAAAAAGGACGTCAATCACACTTCCAATGACAGAGCATTCGGTTCTGAGTTCCAATGTGTTTATGTCAAGTAAAAATATGTTTTTATTTTTTTCTAAAATGCAAAACAATAGTTATTTCGCAAGTGACACTTTTGACGTTACACATAACACATTTATATCGACGTTGTTTGTGGGAACTGAATAAAAAGTTATATCCAGCTCTTAATCCAACAATAAATGACTTACTTAGCATGATTATTATTCACCATGTTCAGCAATTTGGTTGTGTTTACGTTAGTAACTATCAATTATGTTTATCCATAGAGGAATTTGTGTTGTTTGTGAATGGAATTACAGATATTTGTACCAATGTTTGATAATAGAATAGACCACTGTATTTGTTGTTGGTGGAAATGCCAAGCTTGGGTACTGGACAACTTACTTGGAAATGAATGCGCTAACCGATTGGGCGATTGCTCCAGTGTTGTAAGTATTCTCAAGCATTTAGAAAATGGACTTATGAACTTGCGTAGCTAAATTTGTTGATCGTCCGATTTTGGAATTTGGTTGAGTATATAATAGGGGTGGCAATTAGTGTTAGTCGTATCGTAATCGTATCATATCATTTTATTATCACACGTCATTATAAATGACATAAACATTAAAAAAATTGATTTCGTGTCATTCGTGTCATGTCATAATCTTGTACACTGTAATCGTGTCATAAACATGTCAGAAATTGTCAGCCCTAGTATATAAGTGATGAGTCTAATGCAATGATACTAGTAGTGGTGAAGTAACTTAGAAAACATGTCTACAGTTGAATTTGTTCAAATATTTGAGTTGGTTGGTAATCATAAAAACATGTGTTCTCTTTACATGATGAAATTCTTATGGGAGTATTTGCTTTATTGTTATTTTGATACTATTGTAGTGCTTAAGGCCTTATAATGTCAAATACTACCAATATTAATTCGTATTTGTGTAGTTGAACATGCACTGCCTATTACAATATATTTTGCTTAGTTTTACATATTTTCTATCCCTTTTTGTACTTTTGCTAAATAAATTGTAGGTCGTCCCATTTCCGTAATGTTGTCATGTGTAAAAAATGTGCAGCTCAAGGCTTCAGAATTGTTGTTAAGCCACAAACCATTCCAGTCTCAAGATGTGTGATATAATCTCAACTCTGGCATTTGACGTTTTGATCTGCAATACAGAAATGTGAAGACACAGTGTAACAGGCATGACCTTCCCTTATAATATCCATTTTTTTTGCAATACAATGTCAGTCCTATTCAATTGCAAGTATAATTATGCCTTACATTTGTTGTGATGAGCAGTTATGATTATGGCATATACATGATTGGGTTCATGCGGCACCACGATCTCAACACTGAAGATCTAGTAAGTCTCTGCCATGTAACATGTTCATTGTATTTGGTGTGCATGATAGTTTTATTTGCTCTTTGTTTTTTCGTATGTGATGGTTTGTGACATATCTCTAAGTTCAGTTATCAGTTAATAATGATCAATCAAACATCAGAGCAAAGATTTGTTCATGGGTTGTGTGCAGTCCACACAATTAGTGCAGACAAAGGGTTATCAGAGGAGTATTTGCGTGGACTTCTTCAAAGGAAAGAGCCCGGATGAGATGTCAATTGATGAAAGGTCAAAGGAAAGGGAAAGCAAAATGAATGTGATTTCTTCTAATCAAAATGTCTGTCGCATTCTTGACGATTCTAACATTTTGCTTCCTCTTTTAGCTATGTATATACTAATAAGGGTCTGTTGCGTAATTCGTAAAGGTCATTAGGCCCATTGTACATGTAGGAATGACATAAGAATATCATGTTGTCTTATTAATGTTGAGCCAAATGTGGTTCACATTTGATTCCTTCTATGTTTTGATTAATGCACAAAACTTAGTAAGATTATCTTTGAGAAAGAAAACAAATTCATGATCAATGAAGACAAAGAAAAGTGAAGAAAAGATGTTTCAGACCTTAGGTAGTCGACTGGCAGTGGTGAGTTGACTGGCAGACAAATAGGAGAAAAAATATGGCTGATAGTCGTCTGGTGAGACCATGGGTCGACTAATAAAGTAGGAAGTCGACTAGTGAAGATGGTGAGTAGACCCATGAAGATCATGACTGTCAAATTGACTAGAAATAACATTCACGTGATGCACAACGGTCATATAATGGATATGTAAGTTAGGTAGTTGACTTATGGAGTTGGTGAGTCGACTAATAAGGAACAAATAAGTGAATTTGAAGTCAGCAGTCGACCTGTGACTTGGGTAGTCGACTCATGAGTGCTGTCAACCTCAAAATATCAACTTGATTGATTTCCAACGGGTATCTACACTATTCCAATGGCTAAATCAACTTCAATGGTGCCTCAAATACTATAAATAGAGGCTTGAAGGATAGAATAAAGTACTAAAATCCTTGCTACAACAACTCTTCATTTGGTGCTCAAAATTAGCCTAGTTTTGGGTATTTTGCTTCATCTCTTATTCCAAAATCTTACCATCATTATGAGTGATTTGTAAACAATTTGATTATGGGTCAGGTTTGTTGTTAGCCTTGAAAACAACATTTAAGGGCTTTGGAGGTATGATCCTAGAGAGAAATCAACCTTTTGTAGGCTTTAGAGGTGTGAGCCAATAATCAACCTTGTGTAGGCTTTAAAGATGTGAGCGCAATCAAACTTGTTATTGGCCTTAGAGGTGTGAGCTG
>CAODLS010945259.1:0-11764 GCA_948243855.1 Flueggea neowawraea | reverse complement strand
GATTCTATGTCTTTTGGTTATAACAAAAAGAGGGAGAACAATATGTGTTAGTTTTTCTATTCTCACATTGTTATTAAATTATGCACTAACATCCGGACAATCAGAAAATTACAGAAATTCACAAAGTCAAGCTGCGGCATGAGTTGTGTGCGCTTCAAAGGATCATGCTACGCACACAGAACAGACTTCAACACACGTAGATGAGGAAAATATATGTCTGACTGAAAAACGCTAAAATATGTTACAGGCTGTCAAAATACCAACGGGAATATTCTCTGACATGAATTCAGAAAGCATCAGAACAGTGAGTCACGAGTAGAGAATCAAATCGCATAGACGTCACAACAAAAGTGAGCTGTACTACCTGACAAATGACATACGCTCCTCAATTTTTGAAATTTTGAATATCTTCTGACACAGTCAAGAGGAAGATCAAAGACATAACCATTGAAGACTCGACTACGTGTGCAGCACTGAGTACATCGCACACATTATTCAAACTCTGCGTACACAAATAAAGGTACGAAGTACGTAGTCACTTCTTGATATAAAACAGTGGGTACTGGAAATTGGCCTATGCACATAGAAGGAATATCATTGCATGTAATACTCTGATAAAACCATGAACTACGTACACAGTACATATGGTACGCACGTAGCATGGACTGGCGTCATTAATCTCATCATTTTTGCATTTCTTACAATGGCTGCTTTGGAATCCACAACGGCTAGTTTTTGAGGAATGCCTATAGATAGACGCTTAAAGTCATAAGGTAGAAGAACAATCCTTGAGAGTGCCTAAAAGCCTTGAAAATCTTTCCATTGCATTCTTATTTTGTTCTTGAATACTTACATACCAACTAAGTTGTAGATTTGCTATTTTATCACTAAGTTGGTTGAACAACACTGTCATTTAGTTGGAAATAGTATTGTAATCAAGCTTTGTTTGTAAAGCTTGAGAAAGGAATAGGTTGCCTTGTTTATTACCTTGAAAAACAAAGGAGTGTGGTTTTCTTATTTTGACCAGCAAAAAGCAAGGTGTAAAAGGTTGTCTTGTGATCCTGAAAAACAAGAGAGTGCAAACAGTTTACCTCCATGCAAAAGTGAGTAAGAATAGTGGATTCAAACTCTCTAGTGAACTAGAGGAGTGGACGTAGATCAAAGAGGACCAAACCACTATAAATATTGGGCTTTGTTTCTCTATCCTTTTAATCCTTTTCTATTCTTTATTAAGTGGTAGTGTTTTGGATTTAGCTACTGTTTTAATTTGAATATATTTGCAAAGGCTTTTCAAAGATTTTATTTTTAGCAAGAAATTCAATCCACCCCCTCTTGGATTGCCATATTGGGATTTCATAAATATCATCTGCTTACCATGAAAATCTTACAGGGTTAAGCATTTTTATGTGTATAAAACATAAGAGAAGGAGTAGGAAGAAAGAAGAAACATGGAAGTTTCTAATTAGACCTTCTTAAGCACCCTGCCACCTTGTGCTTAGCCTATAATATGATAAAATTAGAACTTAAACAAGGAGAACAAAATCATTTTGTGCTCATGCCATCTAGTAGAGAGAAAACAGAAGAGCAAGGAAGAGAAAAGAGGAGAAGAACATATTTGTCTAGAAAATTCAATAGGAAACCTAGTACACATCAATTTTGCGTATACTATATCCTAGAAACAAAGTAAGTCTCTAATCCTATCTATTTAATATTCATTAAAATATGTTTTTAGAGGTCTGAATATTGAATAAATGGATTAGAGCATGAATTAAGTATAAACTTAAATGAATTAGAACATAGGTATGTTTGGGTTTAGATTTCAGTGTATATTTACATCCCTATTTTGAGGCACTAATAGATAGATGTATAATAATTTTAAAACATAATTTTTTTTATTGTGTATCTAGTATGTCTTTGTAAATTTTCATAGCCTATGTATGAGTATAATGCACAATAGGTATGAATAAGTGTAAGGAGGTCTAATGTGAAAACCTTGCACAGGACCTGTAAGTTTGAGAATTTGTGAAGACCTCATTAGAGCAGCGTAGAGTCTTATTACTGGTGTAATTAAACCTTTATAGGTATTCTATATTTGGTTTAAATTTGAGAAAAAAATGTGTACATTTGGGTAGTTGACCTGATTCTTCATTTATGGGTAGTAAGAGTTCTTATACATATGTAGATGTTGTGCTATACATGTTAATGTGCCCAAAAATGCTAAAAATGAGTGAAACACTACGTTTTGGCCATGAGGGTTTATAAATACCCCCTCACCCGACCCATACGCATGTCACTCATCTTCTTCGCTCTCTCTCTTTCTTAGATCGGTTCTCCTTCTTCCTCTTTGCTTTCCCAACATTTCTAATTATCTCTAGAAGTAAGATTTTAGTTCCAGTCGTTCCTTTCATCCACTTCATACTTTTATTCTCATAATCTCATTTTGGTCTGATTTGACTTAGAGTTTCAAATTTTGGATGATTCTGTTAAAATAAATGTTGTAGGCTATTAGATCATGATAGATTGAAGCTAGAAACACTTGAATTTAGCTTGGTTAGTGGAAAATTGATGTTGTTCATTAAATGGGTTTCGTTGGTAATGGTTTTGAAAATTTGGGACGAATTTGTTGATTTCTATTGGAATGGTTGTTAGATATTGTTATATTATGATTGTTTGAGGTTAGAGGAACCTATATTAAGCTTGGATTCAAAAGATTTGAGGTTGTTTTGAATGGGCTAGGGTTTGGTTCGGGTTTGAGCTAATTTATGATGATTTTGTGTTTGTTTGGTGGATTTGAGCATAGATTCAAGTTCCTGATGATGATTAGAGTTGATTTGAACAATTTCAAACAACGGGTTTCGGTTGAAACGAGACATGTAGTATTTTTGAAATAATTTTCTGTCATGGGCTTATTTTTTAAATTTTAAAAATTTTGTGACTGTTTTGAGATTTTGGGAAGTTTAGGGCCTGATTTGCCATCTTGAATAATTTAGGAGACTAATCTATAAATTGCCATGACTTTGAGGACTAAAGTATAATTTTGCAAAACTTGAGGGACCAAATAGTAATTTTATGAGATGTTTGAATTTCGAGATGAGAGCGTTAGATGTTCAATTAAAATAGGATTTTTGACGCTGTGGGCATTTGAGTCTGCATTTGCATTTCATGCATATTTTGTAAATGCCACAGTTACAGTTGTATGATATCTATTGTATGATATATGTTGTATAAATCTGTTTCAGCTTAGTTCAGTTTTTCGAGGTGACCAGCCATCGACTGGTGGTCAGTGATTTAAAGTTTGGTAGCTGCTGATCTAGATGAGTGCGATGTCGACTTTAGACACATAGGCTGTGTCTTTTTAAACTTATTTATTTTTGTTGTGCTACAACCATATCATGTAATCCGGAATAATTAAAGGATCGGGAATCTTAAAATTTGTCTTATGTGAGGACTAGTTTGATTTAAATTTGTTTATGAAATTTTGAGAATTTTGGTGAATAATGAAATTTGTTTCTGGAAAGTTATTTGAATTTTGGAATATTGATAATACTCTATTTTTGGAAGATTTGATGCTTCTGTAAGAAGGTGATCGGTTTCTAAAAAATAATATAAATTGATTATATTATATTTCTATGGTACGTTTCTGAAGTAAATTCTAAAACTTTGTTTTCGTGAATGTTTGTCTGCCTTGCATGCTAGTCGTTTGCAAAATATTTTCCTCTGTTTTTGGAATACGAATTATTATTTTATATATTTGTTTGCTTTTGGAAATACTATGATTTTATTTTTGATCCATCGTTCGATACAGCCTGGAGGGCTACATTTTCTCCTTAGTGGCCATGTATATATACCTCTTGTGCCTTAGTGGCTACTATGTGCCTGGGTGGCTATACTTGCCTTAGTGGCTATACTCGTCCGCGCAGCGTTACTTACCTTGATGGCTACACATTGTGCTTATATGGCAACTCTTTGCTTTTGGAATTTCTAATAAGTTAAAAAGGTTTTTGACTTCTGTTCTGGAATTTTCAATAAAACTAAAAGTTTTTTTGGACTTTTGTTTTTGGAACTTCTGATAAACTAAAAGGTTTTTTTAAAGGACTTCACTTTTTTTCTAAAAGTATACTGGTTTTGATAAAACTTAAAAATATTTTTGAAAGGTTTGATTAGTTCCTGATTGTATGCGTGCATGTTGTATGCTTTGTCTCCGAATGGTTTCGAAATGGTTTTTGAAACACTACTATTTACGTAGTTTGTATATATACATATATATTTGACTATACCTGCATGTGGTATTTTCGAACTATTTTCAAAACGATTTATGTGAGGTCCCAAAGGAATTCCTGAACGTCATTCTTTACTGAGTTTTCTCACCCCCTCCCTTTAACATTTTTAGGTTAATAAGAGTTCGGTTTATCTAATTGTCAGTGTTTAGTGAGAAGTCCAGTTAGGTAGTGAGTGCCATTTTGATCGAACCTAGTCTATATATTTGTTAGATGCTCTACACTGAATTTCTGTGGATTATGGTCTTGTTTTTGATATTACTAATGATTTATTTTGAAATATTCTCTATATTTGATATTATAAATATTTTATTTTATTAAATGAGGTTTGAGATTTATTAATAGGTTTAATTGTTAATTTGGATATGAATTTGGGTAGAAGTTTTATACTCTGAGACTTGTGCAAGATGGGTCACACTCCTTTAGACGGTTTGCCTTGTACGCCGATCATGGTCTGGGTCGTAACAACCTGTATGCACCATTATCCACCTTTGTACGCCTCTATATGCACCTTTGCACACCATTGTACACCTACCGAAAAAAATAGTTTTTTAAAATTTTTTTGAAGACCCAATTTCTCACAAAAATACCTCAAATTCTTATGAATTTCGAAAAACAAAAAAGTGGTATTAATGTATGTTTAACATTTGGTGGCATTTTCTATATTAGGAAACTATTGATGACATTTTTAAGATTGGCATTTTAATTTAGTATAAACATGTGATTTTCATCCAGGTAAATATATTGGCCCAAAAAAAAGAAAGGAAAAATCACACTTTTATATCAAATTAAAATGCCAATTTTAAAACATGCCGATCTAATTTTTAAACATGCAAAATGCCATTAAAGTTAAAACTCACATTAAAATTATCAATTTTTTAAAATTCATGAAAAATTGAGGTATTTTCGAGAGGAAAAAATGTACAAGAGTGTACAAAATGCTCTTACTATTTTTTTAAAAAAATTAATTTAATAAATTACAATTGGTGTACATGAGTGTAATGTTATACTTTGGTGTACAGTGGTGTACAAGATGCTCACTATATGTTTTAAATAAAATTAATTTAATGAATTTCAATTGGTATACACAAGTCTACACGTGTGTAGATTGGTGTGCACAAGTATCGGTATATGACATTTTTTTATTTAGTTAATTTATTGCCGTGTACACAGGCGTACACTGTAATAAATCAATTTTATTCATGGTATTTGAAAACTGGAATTTTCCACGCTTTAATTGTCACTCCATGTAATTATTGAAAAAAAAAGAGTTAATTACATCATTTGTCATAATTAATACACTGATTCGTAGAAATGTCACATTTAGTTTCGCAATTTCTAGAATAGCACAATACGAACATTAAACTCTAGGATGCCATCCCCTTGAAACTCAATATAAAAAATGCCATTTCCTTCCACATGTATAACGGGAAATCTCGTCTTCGCCTTCCTCTTCCTCTCGCCTCACTCTCTCTCTCTCCTCACTTCTTCTCCTCACGACAACTATCGCCACTATCACTCACTCTTTCTCCTCCACGTCTCTCATCTCACCATCGCAACACGACCAGATCTAAAAACGACCTTCAAACGTGACTAGATCTTAAAATTACCTTCAAATGTCGACACTGCGCAAAATTAGAGAGAGAGAGAGAGAGAGAGCCGTTGAGACAAAGAGATGAGCGCATCATGGCATTACACAGCCTACACCTTCGACCAATCTGTCTCATTCCTTTCTTCTCTCTCTCCGATGCAATCTTAAAGGCAGACGAGCTACAGCGAGGATGTGGAGGCTTCGCGATGACGGAGGCGCGACTTCCTTCGACGACCGAATCATGGTGCTAATGTGTCGGGGGCTGCTACGTGCTCAAAATAATTGCTTTGTCCTATAGTTTTGCAGAATTATATAAACAGTCCTCAGACCTCAGACATAAATTTTTTTCATAAAAGTCGTTAAAGATGCTGTTTGTCCATCTATGCTCCTGTAAGGCTTTAAAAAATACGAGTTTTAAAGGATATTGTAGACTTGTATGGCAATGTAATCAGTGTACACTTGTGTACACCTGTGTGTACATAAATAATTGCACATTTTTGTATACACCAATAAATTGACTTAATAAAAAAATTTAATGCATTAAACAATTATGCACACTTGTCCATCAACAAATTAGCTTTGATTTAACAAAAAAAAAATGCTCATGTACCACAACTAAAATTCACTAAATCAATTTATTTTAAAAAAGTTGTGAATGTTCTCATACATTTGTGTACATTATTGTACACCTTTATTCATTTTTTGGAAAAATTATTTATTTTTTATTTTTTCAAAAAATTGAATTTATTGCGAGAAATCAATTTCTCACGAATTTCCAAAAAAATGGATTCTTAATAGCATGTTTACATTGTGTGGAGTTTTTAACATTTGGAAACTAGTGGTGACTTTTTTTCATATTACATTTTAATTCGCACTAAATGTGTAACTCTTCGGGAAAAAAAAGGGGGTTTCTAATGCGATGGACTTGTACGGGGCCGACGTTGTAAAGTCCAACACGGACATTTGAAGCTTCAAAGAGCACGCTAGCAGCACCACCGCAAATATCTGCTGTCATTCCTCCCCGAATTCCTGCACTGGAACTGATAATTAGCCCATCTTTTATCGTCTAAAGCAACCAACCCAAACAGGCCCCAAATAATAATAAAAAAAAACTAGCTAAAACCCAACTTATATTCTTTCTTGCTTCAAGGCGACTAAGATGGAATTAAAGAAAAAGACATCAGCTATACAGGTGACTCTGAGTTGTGTTACTTACCACTTGGAGAATGTGATTCAAGTCTTTTAAGTTTAGACTAACCGCACAGTCTAAAAAACACAAACGAAGACTCTTATTTAGAAAGAGAGCTTAGCGGGACTAAGCTGCCATAACCTAAAAAAAATAACTGATGCCCGACAGAGACTCACAGTCCATGAAACTTTTATGGATGCCATTTCCACCGAGTAGCACAGTGCCTGCTCAAAATTGCGGGATGCTATGAAAATGACAGGTGAAGAAAGTCATTAACAACCAAACTTTGAAGCTCAAACCTTCCATACTACAAATAGAGAATCTCTTTTGTCCAGTAAAGTTACGTCCTAGTTTCAAACATTTGATTTTTCTTGTATACTGAGCCAAAACAATCCATCTATACGAGTACACAAAGCAAACCCGGAAGGAAAAAAAAAAACTGTATATGAACATTGCCGCATCAAAGTCAAGCAGAGGAAGCATGGGAGGCTACAATGTGGAAACAAAAAACCTACCACTCCCCCATCAAGAACTGAGGGAAAAAATGGAACCTCCTAAACAGAAACCAAATCTAGCTTTTACACAAGTTGATGTCACCACTCATGGTATCCGCGCCTCGACAAGATTAGCCTGGAATGCATGCAAAATCAAAATTATCAAACGCCGCAATTGGTAACTGAGCAAAATAATGTCAAACAAGAAGCATATTGTCCTTACTTAGAGAATCTTCCCACCGATGACGAGACCTCCTCATGAAGTACATGTGCAATGGGGTCTCAGGAACAGGTAATAGTTTGCCGACAAACGCAAGCGGCCAACTGAATGAAGCATATCTCATCAGGCGAAACAGAAAGTACATGCGATAATATAAAACCAAATTCCGAACTAAAACATAAGGCATAAGGCTTCTTTCAAGTTGGCAGCTATTGTTAGAAGTAAATCATACATTGCTATTGAAAATGAAAGAGAGATAATTCCATTAAGAAGACACACAGTGATGCAAAAGAAAAAGAAGTCTTTTTATTCCAAATGCAGGATACCATTTACCTGAAACCAGAAACATATTATTTATTTATTCGAAGTCCAGGAACACTATTTATCCAAAATCAGAATTATTATTATTAATTTATAACAAGAGCAGGAATACTATTTATCTAAAACTAGAAGTATTATCTATTTGTTCCAAGTATAGATCCAACTCTCCACAAGGCTCTATTTGGTATTATGGTGTACAAAAATAATGCATTTATCAAAAGATGACATAAAATTTGCATTTCACAAAAAAAATTATTTGGTTAAAACATTACAATTTATGAAAATTATTTTTTTTGATAATATATAAAAAAAAACTAAGGATATTTTTATCAATTAATTATCATGAAAGCGTGGCGAATGTTGTCATCTTTGTGTTGAAAATAGAACTATGTTTTCAGAGGTATTGCAATTCCGAACTGCACTTTTTGAGTCATTGCCAAACATCTAAACAACCGAAACTAAAACAAAATTTGTCACATGTTCTCTTTTTATGATTCGTTAGTTCTTTCCTAAAACCTATACAACAACTAAGCCAATAAAATATGGCACCTCTAATATGAGTCAACAGCTAAACAATACGCGTGCCTAGAACCTTCCATTACATGAATACAATGTTTGATGGCTCACAAAATAATAAAAGAAGAAATAAAGTAAAAACAAAAAGAAAACATGCAAGAATATGATCACTAACCCGATAAAACCAATTACAACTGAAATCAGCCACTGCTTCCAATTAAGTCTCACAGTTTTAGTAAATTTTCCAATAAACTCAATAATGAGAACCTGTGAAGCATTGAGTTAGTAACTATGTGGCTCTTCACTATAAAAAAGCAACAAATCAAACACGAAAGCTTCACTGATCTGACCTGAAGTACAAGTGTCAGGGTAACAATCGCTACAAACAGATGGTTTTTTGTAATTCCTTTGAAAATATTCTTTTCATCTGGCTTCCGAGCATTGAATTCATTGAAGATCTGCAATTCACAATTTCATCTTGTCATAATCACTAAACCATCAAAATGACTGGCAAGTATTTTCTTTGGAGAAAACGTATGCCAAATAGCCAGTTAAAAAGGGAAACACGAAAACATTATGTACTGTTTTGCCAAAATATGTCTGATTGGTAAACAAATATACATCTCTTCATTCGAAATTATAAGGACACTAACTGAACAGCCTACGCACACCATGGCATCTTCATTTATTTTACAAAAATTGAAGTAAATATAATAACTTCAAATAGAAAAAGAATATAATAAATAGTGATGAAAAATAATAATTCTAATAAACATTTCAAGACAATGGAGTTGATTTATTTTTTCGGATGTATGTTCCGTTTGGTATACATACATTGGTTCATTTTCTTGTTTTACGAATCTTGTGGTTAGGTTTATCTTGTGGGTAATCAAACTAAAATGGTCAAATTCAATGATTAACCCAAATTTATTATATATGAAATTCAAATAAAGAAAACACAAACTTCTATTCAGCCAGAATCTTGTTAAATATATCAACTTTAATAACTTGAAATTTGAATTCTTAACTTCAGTTTTTGTACTTATGTTTTATTTTTATAAATTTTGTTCATATTCTATATTTATTTTATCATGATTTTTGTGGTTAAAACAATTAATGCAAACCAAACCAAAATTAAAAATTTTATATAAATATATACAAGTAATGAGATAGTACAAAAAAGTGCAGAGTCTACCATAATTTCCCCTTACCTAAAATCTTCCAATAATTCATTTCAGTTAAAATTTGAAATCGAGAGTTAAAAGACTACCAGGAACCTATAAATAACTAAAAAATTAAATTTTTTTAAGAAATCATTATTTTTATTATTATTTTTAAATTTCATTGTGTTTCTAAGAAATAATAAGCATTAGTCTTCTAATAATAATAAATAGAACATAGCTTAATTAATTGAAATATATTTTCTAAAACTAAAAATAGAAAAAATAGAAAAAAATTAAAAGTAAATTTAATAAAAATTGACTGACCAACTTTTCGAATGTCATCTTTATTACTTGTGTAAAAAAAAATATTGGTTTTCTAATAATAATAATAGTTATTCATTATTAATTACTTATTAATGGCTTGTAAAAATTAATCAATGTGGATGATTTTACAAGTAAAAAATCTCAAAATTTTCGAAAAATAAGGCTTGTAGATTGGTATTATAATTCAAGGAAAACTAAACATAACCTTATTTAGTTCCTTTCCCAACAGGAGAAAAAAAAAAGAATTTTTCTCGAATCAGCCTCTCTTTTAGTTCTCACTGCATAAAGTATAGAAACAAGTTATCGAGAATTTAAGCAAGCCTACCCATCCTAACTCTCCAGAACCTTGACAAAAAAATCCAGCAATTATAATCTCAAAAACAGAAACTACAACGATTAAAATTAGGCACATCACATGACATCATTATTCATTAGCAGACAACAATATCATGATGAAACTTGGAAATCAGCACCATTTAAGCAGCACAATGATAAAGCCCTCATAATTTCTTATTTTTATCGAAATAAAAATAACAGCAAGTATGTAAGATCCAGTAAACAAAAACTGAATATCAGGGTATTCTTCTTACTTGACAGAGCACAAATGCATTGAATATTAGGGTATTCTTCACTTTGTTTGCATGATCAGGGGTGTCTTTACTCAAGCCCAGTAAACTCCTCCCACGGAAGTTGAGGACAAGCAGCACACTCACTTGATAAACTGCCTGAAAACCCAAACTGTAAGCAACCTTGTGCCAGATAATATACGATCTTCAAAAATATAGACATTACCAACAATATCCAGATTCTCACAGCGGCCAGTTACCTGTATCAGAAGGTTCCTCCACATAATATTTGTTATCAGAGGCTCCCTAAAGAGATCCATCTTGAAATAAATCAACTTGTACACAACCATAAAATAAATCAAGATGCTTAAAACAAATATGTAAGGGCACAAATAGCAACTTAGAGTAAAACAATATATCTTTACTTGTTCATTATTACTAAGGTCAACACATTTGGATTAAACAATAAAAAAAATATATAAATATTAGGAAATATTCTGGTAACTAGAATCAACAAGATCCTTGGTGTATAGATAGTCTTCAACACATCACGAATATAGTATATACCAATCATCACAGCACACACTCACCTACGACCAACAGGAGGGTGATGCATCAGGTGATCTGTAGGAGGTTCTGTAGCCAATGCCAATGCTCCAAGGGTGTCCATGATCAGATTAACCCACAGAAGCTGTTACACGGAAAAGATTACTGCATTCTTCTCCTCTTTATTAGTTTTATTTTTCCTTTTAATTTCTGTTTCTGTTTCTCTTCCTATTACTGTTTCATAGTTCTGAGTACAAGCATGAGAGCGAGAGAAGGGAGAGCAAACCTGCACTGCATTTAATGGTACATTGCCAGAAGAAACTGCAGCCACAACATTTATAATGAGAGCAGCTACATTAACTGTAAGCTGAAACTGGATAAATTTCTGAATATTTGCATATACTGATCTGCCCCACCGGACAACCTACATTCAGGATACTCATAATTGTTGTCAACTCCACTCATTAAAGGAAATCACATATAATAACTAAGGAGAGAACTTGAACAAATACACTAGTTTGCTGAAAGGTTAAATTCATGTTCCTTCAACAAATAAC
>CAODLS010945061.1:0-11897 GCA_948243855.1 Flueggea neowawraea | reverse complement strand
CTAAACATCAATTTAATTGGTTAATGTGGGCAGCTGTGGAGCGAAACATAAGCTAAGGGGTGAATCAATTATGATGTCAAGGATATTAAGGTTGAGTTGGACATGTATTTCATTTCTTTGACACCTACACAGAACAATTCTGTTTTAGTCCCACTTTCTCATTTATTCTCCTTCTAGTCCTTTGTTTACTTCATTTGTTTGAATTTTATTTTTCTATTTTAATCTCTTTTTTTATCTCTAATCCCATTGACAATAATTAAAAACAATATTTTAGTTCCAACCATAAATTCAATACTATAGTTTTGATAGGAATTCTTACGTGATAGCATGTATGAATTATTTTCTCAAATATTCTCAAAACATATAGACTAATGGGACTATAATGTATGAAATGCCAGATAAATACACATATTATGCATATCATATGCGATGCGTGCTCGTGTATAAGCAATGTTGGTCATGGTCATGACAGTTGGGGCAGTGAATGTGATACTTGAAATGTGTTGTAGTTAATTCACTGTGTTATCAAAGAAGTATCTACAAATCGAATAGAGACATAGTTGCCAATTTGTCCTTGTGATGTGGACATGAGTAAGTTCCACGTCGAGGTGTGAATTCTTGACTAGATGTGGTCTCATCTAGTGAGATATCAAGAATTGAGCATGAGTAGTGAGAACTACCTTGCCAAGATATGCGTATAGCTTCACCAAAATGAAATCTGAGAGGAAGGTTGGAAAGAATGGTTTGAATACCATTCAAACCTAATTGCCTCGAAACAATCAATGATAGTCTATGGTGACTGTTACCACTCGATTGCTTAAGGATCAAGTGATCCATAGTGAAATAAGTGAATCGACGTTAAGTATCAATTTAGTAAATGATATAGTTGCATAAGGAAATGATGAACTTAGAGTTCAATAAGTCCACACGAGGTGTAAATTCGCTTATAGAAGCCTAACAAAGAAGATGCATTCACTGATATTGGTGTGGCATGTGAAATGTGTAATTTGTTGACACATTGAGCAATACACGAGTGTGAATGTTTTGAGTAAAACCTTTACAATCTTTGTAACAAGAGCATGTTGGATAGAGAAGTAGACCACTCACACGGGTATTTACCTTAGGTTTGACATTCGTTTTCCAAATGCCAAGATGAGGCAGATTATGAACAAGTTTTGTGTAAACGAGGGAGTATATTCATAATCAAAGATGCCACCTCACAAAGGTTGCAAGATAAAGATGTATGGTTAATTTATGAAATACATCATGGATGGTGGATCCATGTAAGATTACTAGGTAATCCTGCTAGGTGTTTGGACAAGCTTAGCACGTTCCATCTTAAAGCTAGAGATAGTCCTTAAGAAAGGTAGACTAAGGTAGGATGCTTAGCTGCATTCTAACCAAAGCTCTACATGGTGTTGATTTATTATTCTGAAACATGTGCTTCTTCAAGGAAGAAAAGAACACCATGACACATGTTCTTACAATGTGTCCAAAAATTCAACCATGGGGAAGAGAAGTCTTATTACACAAGATTATCTCAATATCTCTAGTGTGAGACTCTGCAATGAACAAGAGATTCTCTGCATTAACTACCCTTAGAACTCCTAGCACATACGTGAAGTATAAGTTAGTGTGTTTGTCTTGGCATGTTACTTAAGAATCATGCATGATTCAGCTCGACAATGCACACTAGATAAGCACATTAATTCATGATGGATCATATCGTGTAAGAGAGGAATACTACTTTCTTAACACATTCACAAAGTTTTGGTGTTCATTAGGGCCCTCATTATAGTTCCTACGTGGAAACAAAATAGTGAACATAAATTATGCTTTCACGAGATCATATAGTCTAAAAGTGGTGATTGTGAAAAATGGACTAGGGTGATGGCATATTAAAATGAGGAGACAATTGCTTTTGTGTAATCATTCAGTGTAAGAAAAAATTTAGAGAGTTGTTGTATATCCTTAACCAGCGTACAACATTGTAGCTCTCGCCGTATGCAGGTGGCACATCCTATTTTCCATAAGATAGAATAGGTCTTAAGTGTGATGAATGTGGTTTCATAAAGTGCCATGATGGATAGTGTCCAGTCATGTGCGAGTGGGAGTGTAATACCCCGTTCGTTTTTTACCAATTCTTTGTAGTGCTCCGACCAGTCCCTATTTGTTTCGATCAATCTAGATCATATTATTTGTTGTTTGAAGTATTGGTTAAGTTTTTGATGATTTTTGTTGATGTTAATTTGTAACGTTGGATGATGATAAGTTTCAGGAACGGTTTGGAACAAGTTCGGAAGCCGGGCAAGTGACTTATGTTCAAAAGCTGTAAAATCTCGTGTACTTAACATTTAATCTAAAGTACACGAGGTACTATAGCCTAAAGTACGTTAAACTTAATCTAAAGTATATGAGGTACTGTAGCCTCAAGTACTTGAGATTTATCTAAAGTACGTGAGATGGGTTTTTCATATGATTCACGTACGTGAGATGACTCGTTAACGTACATGAATTTGCTTCTAACGTATGTGAGGTCCCCATAACCTACTTTAACCTTAGATTGACGTATGTGAGACCCCATTTTCTATATATATTCGAACGCCGACCATTTTGTCCGCCATTTGCATTTTTCACTCTTTCTCACCTTCAAATCGATTCTATCACTTCCTCATTGCTTGCCCAATGTTCCTAATAATATTTAGATGTAAGATTATCATTCTTTTCTTGTTTTTGATTCCTCTTTCATGTTTTTTATTCATGATTTTGTATGTGGACGAATTGGGCTAGGGTTCCAATTCTTGGATGGTTTGTGATATTCTAATGTTAGAGGATGTTTGTATAGGTTAGATGTGACTTATATGAACTTGTTTCAAGCCTTGAATGATGAGATTTGATGAGTTATTGTGTGGGCTAGGGTTAGGTTCGGTTTTGGACGCATTGATGTCGATTTTGAGTTGTTTTGGAGAAACCAATTAATGATTTGAATTCCTGAGGTCGTTTAGAGCCAATGTGGGTGTTTAGATTCGATTTATATCGGTTGAATCAAAAATTGGACTATTTGGGTAATTTTCCAATTGAGGACCAAATGTGATATTTTGCATTCTAGGGATCCAAATGTAATTTGGAGTATTCTTTTGAATGATTTGAATATTCTGGATTATTTAAGGAGTTAAGAATGGTTTTGGAGATTGATTGTAATTTTTGCGAGATGTCTGATTCTCGAGGTTATGGCGTCTGATCCTATTTTGAATGGGTTCCTTTGGGTCGACATTTGCATTGTATCATTATTGCATTTTGGTACTGCCACAATATCATATTTGTATCATGTCATTGATTGTGCTTTGATAATTGTTCAGCTGTGTATCCTAGTATGCGAGGTTAGTCGGCTGCCAGTTATATGTGTTGGGCCATTTAGCTTGGATATCCAGGTGAGTGAAATAGCAGTTTCAGACACATAGGCTGTGTCTTCTAAATTATTTCACTGTTTTTTATATACGTTACTGCATGATTATTTGTTTGATTTAAAGGTAATGAAAAATCTACTCTGAGATTTATTATGTTTTTGTAATAAATGTTTTTGTTGGATTATGATAGTTTTTGAAATAAATATTATGCTTTAATATTTATTATGGTTTCGATAATAAATCCTTTGTTTTGTATTTTGACATATTTCTTAAACATGTAATTGTTTTTGGATTAATTGTATCTTTTTGAAAATACTATGTTTAGTATTTTGCGATGTTTTCACTAATAAAAGTTTTGGTTGAACGTTTGATTTATTGAATAAATAAGATGTATGTTCAGCATGTGCCTGTTTAGATATTTGTAAATAAATATATGTATATGTTTTTGATAAACTATTTAGACACGGGTTATGAGAATATACGTAACCTTTGGTATACCAGCGCTATGATAAGCCCAGCTACCAGGATTGCCGGTAGCCATGTGTTCTGATCCAACATGATTTGATATCGATTGTGGCGAAGTCCACAATCATCACTGTTATTGTTATTGTTATTGGTTCCCTATCACCGTTATTATGATATTCTTACTGATATTATTGTAACAATTTTTGAAATGGTTTTCGATCGCTATGATCTATATGGAGAGTGTATTGAAAAGTATTATGTTATTTTTTACTGATATTACTGCAACCGTTTTTGAAATGTTTTTTTATAGCTATTACCTAAATAGTGCATGTGTATTTATACATAAATTTTTTGATACACCTTCCTGAAGTATTTTGGAAATTTCTCTTTGAGTATATATATATATTGAAAAATATTATGATCTGTAATCAGTTTTGGGAAACGAATATGGATTTTAGTAAAGTGTTTGAAAAGGAAATATTTGGGCTATCTCAAATGTTGAAAACTAAATATTTTATTTGAAATAAATATTTAGCAAATCTATATAACTATTCGTTGTTTGTTTTGTTTGCGAAGCATTTCGAAACGAATTTCAAAAAGTATTGTTCTATGTATAGCATGTATACATATGTACACTTATATCTGCATGTTAGATTTTTGAAATATTTTCAAAACAGTCTTTGTGAGGCATGCACCAGGCGATATGGAGTGTCATTTCCTCATTAGGGTTCTTACCCCTTTCCTTTCTTTTTATGTTCTTGTACTCGTTACTACAGATGATTTTGGTTGATTGCGACTTATCAGCATTCAACACTTGGTGAGACATTCTGCAGTTGGAGTCAGTACCCTTTTGTTTGGGCCCAGTTATTTGTTTTGTTAGTAGCTCCAAACTGGGTAGATTGTGGGTGTATGTTTTGGAAACTTATTTGGTATTTAATCAAGATTTATTATTTATCAGATATATTGTTATTATTGTTTAAACTTATGTTTCAAACAATATTTGAATTTTCACTTACTGTTTATCTAAAATGATTTTGGTATCGTTTTCAATATTATGGTGTAGTTATGTTTTTTAGGCTTGTGCAAGATGGATAGGACTTCCACAGACGGTCCGCCTCGCACGCCGGTCACGGGTCCGGGATTGGGTCATGACAAAGGTGGTATCAAAGCTTTAGGTTTCGTATTGTCTGCGTCGAATGTAGAGCTTCGGTATCTTTGATAAAGTCTGTTTGACTCGCCTCTGAATACTCTTTCGATTGTTATCGTGGTACCGTGGCAATGGTCGACATAATGATTTTTGCATATGCATTATGTTCGTCAGTTGCATTCATAGTTATGGATTCACGTTTGGAGTCGTCAGCTTGGGGCTGTCGCTTATCATGTTGTAGTGGACCTGAGGGATTCACATAGTTATTGAGAGGTTGAGACATCACCTCATTTGCCGTCTCAATGCGTCCCATAGACATAAATGTTTTACCGCTTTTTGTAGCGGATCTAAGGGATTCGCATAGTCATTTGAACTCATGTTCATATGTCATTTGAATTCCATTTGGTTTTGGTGTCACATTTTTGCTTGTGCACTAATCTTCATGAGATATTCTGAGTCGGTAGCACTCTTGTAAGAGAAGATCTGTTTGGTGAATTTGGTCAACGGTTCTTTGAGGAGGATATTTATTGATCTGTAATTTGAGAGGCTGTGATTCTTTAAATTTATTTGAGATTAGCATATATGCAATTGAGGTTGCATGAGATGATTGAGGTTACCTCAGTGAAATTTGAGATTTGTTATGTTAAGTGAACAAGGAGTTCATACTGTTTGGAATCAAATTGTTGTTGTTAGTTTTGGTGCTCTAGTCCAATCATTTATGTACATTGTCATTCAATTTATCGATTAATAAAGAGGCATTTCATTTCATATCTATGAAATATTATTTTATGTTTTATAAAGATATCCTCCATGAATAATTTATTCTTCCTTATGTGTGACTTGATAGTAAAACCTTAAGGTAAAAGG
Organism: Flueggea neowawraea; assembly: GCA_948243855.1. Classification (NCBI taxonomy): domain Eukaryota; kingdom Viridiplantae; phylum Streptophyta; class Magnoliopsida; order Malpighiales; family Phyllanthaceae; genus Flueggea; species Flueggea neowawraea. The sequence goes on along the minus strand of CAODLS010945061.1, from coordinate 6,011 downwards.
AATACTATTTTAAATGTCCATAATCGATTATTATCATAGGAATGATAATGAATTAAGATTAGTATGTTGCTAAGTGAATAATCACGTTTTACTAGTTATGGATATGAGATATCACTTAGAACATAGATACACATTAGTGAAAATGTATTGGACTGGCCCGCTATGAAAGCACTTCATGGATGAATGTCACAAGTAGGTTTCATACAGTGGTGATGTTTGAGTCCTCTGATCAATCTATATCATATTCTTTTGTGTTTGAAGTATTGGTTAACTGTTTGAGGATGTTTGTTGATGTTAATTTGTAAGTTTGGATGTTGATAAGTTTGGGAATGGTTTCGAACAAGTTCGGAAGCGAGAAAATTCGGGCAAGTGACTTATGTGCAAACGCTGTAAAATCTCGTGTGCTTGAGATTTAATCTAAAGTACACGAGGTATTGTAGCCTAAAGTACATGAGATTTAATCTAAAGTATGTGAGGTACTATAGCATCAAGTACTTGCGATTTTACCTAAAGTACGTGAGCTGGGTTTTTCATATGATTCACGTATGTGAGATGAATAATGACGTACGCGAGGTAGGGATTTTTAGTTCCAGAATGATTTTTGACTCTTTAATGCACGTGACTTTGCTTCTAATGTACGTGAGGTCCTCCTAACGTACTTCAACCTTAGATTCACGTACGTGAGACCCCATTTTCTATATATATTCGAACCCCGACCATTTCGTTCGCCATTTGCATTTTTCACTCTCTCTCTCACCTTCAAATCGATTCTCTCACTTCCTCATTGCTTGCCCAGTGTTCCTAATCATCTTTGGCGGTAAGATTATCATTCTTTTCTTGTTTTTTATTCCTCTTTCATGTTTCTTATTCATGGTTTTGCATGTGGAAGAATTGGGCTAGGGTTCCAATTCTTGGATGGTTTGTGATATTCTGATGTCAGAGGATGCTTGTATGGGTTAGATGTGACTTAGATGAACTTGTTTCAAGCCTTGAATGATGAGATTTGATGAGTTATTGTGTGGGCTAGGGTTAGGTTTGGTTTTTGCAAAAATTGATGTCGATTTTGAGTTGTTTTGGAGAAACCAATTAATGATTTGAATTCCTGAGATTGTTTAGAGCCAATGTGGGTGTTTAGATTTGATTTCTATCGGTTGAATCAAAAGTTGGACTATTTGGGCAATTTTCCAGTTGAGGACCAAATGTGATATTTTGCATTCTAGGGATCCAAATGGGATTTGGAGTATTCTTTTGAGAAATTTGAATATTCTAGATTATTTAAGGAGTTGAGAATGGTTTTGGAGATTGATTGATTGTAATTTTTGCGAGATGTCTGATTCTCGAGGTTATGGCATTTGATCCTATTTTGAATGGGTTCCTTAGGGTCGACATTTGCATTGCATCATTATTGCATTTTGGTACCGCCACAGTACCATATTTATATCATGTCGTTGATATTGCTTTGATAATTTTTTCAGCTGTGTATCTTGGTATGCGAGATTAGCTAGCCGTCAGTGGTATGTGTTGGGCCATTCAGTTTGGATATCCAAGTGAGTGAAATGGTAACTTCAGACATATAGACTGTGTCTTTTAAATTATTTTATTTTTGATGTGTTTAGAACCTATTTCTGAAATTGGACTAATCTAAGAATTGGTTAATTTAATAACTGTATTATATGTAAAAGAATCAGCTTATTGTTTTTGAATTAATATATATACGTATTATATATATCCCTCATTATTTTTGATATACGTTACTGCATGATTATTTGTTTGATTTAAAGATAATGGAAAACCTACTCTGAGATTTATTATGTTTTCGTAATAAATGTTTTTGTTGGATTATGATGGTTTTTGAAATAAATATTATGCTTTAATATTTATTATGGTTTCGGCAGTAAATCCTTTGTTTTGTATTTTGAGATATTTCTTACACATGTAATTGTTTTTGGATTAATTGTATATTTTTGAAAATACTATGTTTATTATTTTGCGATGTTTTCACTATTAAATGTTTTATTTGAACGTTTGATTTATTGAATAAACAAGATGTATGTTCGGCATGTGCCTTTTTAGATATTTTTAAATAAATATATGTATATGTTTTTGATAAACTATTTAGATAATGTGACGCTTTTGTTACGAGGATATACGTAACATTTAGTATACCAACGCAATGATAAGCCCAACTACCAGTGTTGCCGGTAGCCATATGTTCTGATCCAACACATGATTTGATATCGATTGTGGCGAAGTCTACAATCATCACTGTTATTGTTATTAGTTCCCTATCACAGGTATTATGATAATGTTACTAATATTATTGTAACCGTTTTTGAAATGGTTTTCGATCACTATTATCTATATGGAGAGTGTATTGAAAAGTATTATGTTATTGTTACTAATATTACTGCAACCATTTTTTAAATGGTTTTTGATAGCTATTACCTAAATAGTGCATGTGTATTTATACATAAATTTTTTGATACACCTTCCTGAAGTATTTTGGAAATTTCTCTTCGAGTATATATATTTTGAAAAATATTATGAACTGTAATAAGTTGTGGAAACAGATTTGGATTTTAGTAAAGTGTTTGAAAATGAAATATTTGGGCTATCTCAAATGTTGAAAACTAAATATTTTATTTGAAATAAATATTTAGCAAATCTATATAACTATTTGTTGTCTGTTTTGTTTGCGAAGCATTTCAAAATAAATTTCGAAAAGTATTGTTCTATGTATAACATTTATACATATGTACACTTATATCTACATGTGACGGTTTTGAACTGTTTTCAAAATAGTCTTTGTGAGGCACGTACCAAATGATCTGGAGTGTCGTTTCCTCACTAGGGTTCTTACCCCTTTTCTTTCTGTCTATGTTCCTGTACTCGTTATTGCAGGTGATTTTGGTTGATTGTGACTTATCAGCATTCAACACCTGGTGAGACCTTCTGCAGTTGTAGTCAATGCCCTTTTGTTCGGGCTTAGTTATTTGTTTTGTTAGTAGCTCCAAGCCGGGTAGATTGTGGGTGTATGTTTTGGAAACTTATTTGGTATTTAGTCAAGATTTATTATTTATCTAATATATTGTTATTATTGTTTAAACTTATGTTTCAAACAATATTTGGATTTCTACTTACTACTTATCTAAAATGGTTTCAGTATCGTTTTCAATATTATGGTTTAGTTATATTTTTTAGGTTTGTGTGAGATGGATCAGACTTCCACAGACAGTCAGCCTCGTACGTCGGTCACGAGTCTGGGATCTAGTCGTGACAGGGAGATGTTAGAAAAACAAGTCATGGGTGGAACCCAAACTCTAATTAATTGAGTATCAACTGGGTTGGCTAATAAATAGGTTTTGGCTAACCAACCAGTTCGGTTAAGGTTTGGGTTTCTAACTGGTTCAGAGGACCTAGTTAGTGTAAATACTGACTTTAGGAAACCTTAATTGAGTAGTTGTAAGTAAAAAGAGAAACACTCTTCCTTCCCTCTCCAAAGATGTCGGCCTTGTGTGGCTATGGAGGAAGATTTCATTCTTCCTAACACACGGCATTTAGATCATTATGTGGCTCTTAGGTTGCAGATTCATGCCTTGTTTTTGACATTAAACCGTCTGTGGTTCGAGGCGACTAGCAACGGGTTGTTTCATTAGCATCCGCTCGTGTTCTTCCGCTGCGTATATCCAGGTAGGGTCTCGATCCATCTATTTGATTATCCGTTAATTAATTTGTTGTTTATATTATATGTGGATGCCTTCAACGTTTGAACTCATCAAATATAAATAAAATTCCTTTAGAAATGTATGTGTTAACCATGTAGTTGTTAGTAAATACAATTATTTTAGAAGTCTCCGGCTGGGTGCATTTGTCGTTATCAAACGTAATCATGTTCTAGAATTACATATTTTATAGGGTATCAAATCAAACCAAACTAAACCAAACCAAACAAATATTTATATGGATTGAATTTGTATCAATATGCCGGCTCAAATCAAGGTACAAAAAGATCCGTCAAAAAAAAAGGTAAAAATAATCATTTTTTATCAATAAACAAAAATAAAGATAAAAATACTCATTTTTAGTAAGTTTTTTTTATTGCAATCGCTAAATTAATTTGATTTGCTTTTTTCTAGGTCATTGAACTTATTGGTTAAAAGAAATAGTATTCCACTAAATTTATTAAAGGAATGATAATGTAATACAATAATTCATAGCAACACTATCTACATCAATCCTCCATATAACTATCATAATTTGTGAGTTAGGACGTTGATAACGATTTAGGGTTGGTTGTACAAAATCCATATTAGAAATTAAAAAAAATCAAAAATTCAATGACCAATATATATATATACACGGATGACGGAAATTTCTATGTTACTGTGTTGATATTTCGAAAGCCCATCATATTATTCGTTGTTTTCAAATATGGTTCGCTATTTTAATTTGACTTTATGTCCAGTTATGTGTCTCTATGTTACTGTGCATGACGGAAATTTCTGAGTACCAAGGTCATTGAAGCTTCTTACTTTCGAAAAGTTAAAAAGTTCTAATTTTTATTGATTATTAGTGTCATATTATCCCTTAGATTTTTCAAGTAGGAGATTTATTCCTCAGCCAAATATTGTGGGCACGATTTATTCCCTTAGATACATGATCTAAACAGTAATTATAACTAGGGATGGGCATGGCCGGGTTGGGCCGGACCTAGCCATGCCTTAAAACTTCAGCTTGGTCGATCATGCTGGACCAATCCGCAGGCCTATTTTTAAAAAAAAATATTAATTTTTTTATTTATTAAAATACAATTTAATATATATTTTATTATATAAATTATACTTTAATAAATACTAAATAACTCTTTTTTTTAAATGTAATACTAAAGAATTCTTAAATTTATAATTGATATTATTTTTTTAATTTATAACACATAATACATCAAATTAATATATTATATATAATATATATATAAATATATATAATATATATAACCGGGACGAACCTCACCATAAGCCTAGACCCGGTCTTATTTTTTTAGAAACATAGGCGGGCCAGGCCGCGGGCCTATAAATAGTGGCCTAGGCCTTCCTTTTTTTGGGTTAGGTCGGACCAACTAACCGGACTGGGTCAAAGTGTTCATCCCTACTTATAGCTGATTTTGTACTGTGAATATCTGAGACCAAAATTCATCTGCTGAGACGATTTTGCTTGTAGGAGTATCAATGTATCATTTATTGTGCTTTTCTAATCATGTATTTAGATGCCATGAGACGATACATACGTGGAATCAATTATAAATAGCATGTTCTCTCATCCTCATTCGGTATTGTAGCTTCAAATAGTGAAAAATACCTCGAATAGTAGAAATTTTCATGATTCTAGCTATAAACAAAATTTTCATGGTTTATAAATTTTATTGCAATAAAATTCATACTTACTTATAAACAAAAAAAAGATTTGTAAAAAAAAATACTAAAATTTCGGTATCCGTCATAAATGAATATTTTTTTGAAAAGTACAATGGTCTTTTATCAATATTTTAGTGATCAAAATAAATTTATTAAAATTCAGCGATCCCATATCCAAGTGTTTTTTGGTACCAATTTTTTTTTTATAGAAAAATCCTACATTTAAACTAGTGAAATATAGCTATTAAGATAACAAAACAATACTATCAAAAAAAGATAACAAAACAATCTCGTAATGATAATATAGTGAAACATGACTTTGAGAGCTTTTATTTATTTATATCTTTTTATATCAATTTTTATATTTCTTTTTGTAATCATTCCACCTCAGTTAGTTTTAGTTGTAATTAAATTATTGGCTTCAAATTTGAAAATTTTGCATTGTTAAATAGGATTTGCTGATGAGAAGTGCTTTGGATTCGATATTCAAAGTTGGGTTCGGGGTGGAATTGAATTGCTTGGAAGGTTCAACCAAATATGGAACGGAGTTTATGAAGGCCTTTGATGAATGTAATGCTTTGATCTATTGGTGCTATGTTG